>JARQOD010000086.1:0-14680 GCA_033576555.1 Oophaga sylvatica
GTCACGAACAGGATCCGAAACTTGCAGAACTGCGAGCCCTGTGTGCCTGTGAAGTGTTTTAGTGAAAAAGGACTGATTGCACTTTTGGCGCCAAATACCGCCATCTTTGCCGCCATATTCGCGCCCAGAGGCGCTGGAGAAGAAGGTGGGCGTGCATTCGAGGGCGTGTACCCCCCTGAAGCGCGAAAAGTTATGGCCGCCCTCTCCAAGGCCTACTATAATGTGCGATCCAGCCCTACAGCAAAAGAGATCCGCCTCCTCTTCACCTTCCCTGCGAAGAGGAGGAGACGCAAACCCCGCCTCCACGGAAGAGACCAGACTGTTCTGGAAAAGTACGAGGGACGGACTTGGAGTATGATGGAGGCAGGACGTGTGCAGCCGAGCAGGGAAGCGGTGGAAGGCAGGCCCCGTTCCCCAGCCAAGCTGCCACTAGAACCGGAGCCATTTGTGGTCCGGCACCTGCAGCAAGCCTTGCTGGAAATTGGAGAAGAAAATGCAAGGTTAAAGAAGATGATCCTGCAACGACCTGGCGTGGAGGAGATTGAGAAACGCCGGCGTACCCAGATACAGCGGCGGCTGTGGGACGCGGTGTTCTCTCCCTTCGACGACCCTCCGCCATTTGAATTGCCTAAATTTCTGCTGCCCAAGGCTAAGGAGCAACCGGAGGCTACCCCCAAAAGTACCGACCCTGATCCCACCGATGGAGCGGTGGAGGCGAAGGAGGTTGAGGAGGTCCTGCCCGTTCCGGAACGCCCGCCCGGCCAGGAGGCCGCAGCAGATGATTGTTCCCCGGTAGGGACACCGGAGGGTTCCTGCCCATCGTTGCCAGACGTTGACTGGGATGCAATGGAGCGGATTGATGACGTCACATACGCGGTCCAGTGGGAAAGAGAGATGCCGTGTCGCAAAGAGGAGCAGCGACGCCGGCAGGAGGAAGAACAGGAGGCCCAGCGCAACCGACAGCGGCAGCATGCAGAGCTCATCGCGGACAAGGAGACCGTTCGCCGCGATAAAGGTACCCGGAGGGAACCACGACGTCAGGGGTGCGTCACCGAATTCCAGTTCCGCAAGGGCTGGGGTTTTATCCGGGAACCGGGACTTTACCCAGGCGTATTGTGAGCCGACGCGACGTAGAGTCCCACCTACCACAAGGCCATCCGGGAAGAGACCTGGTTAATGGGGACATAGTCACCTACACACGGCACTGGAGTATGAAGGGATGGTATGCCCTTAATGTCACAATCGTCCGTGACCCCGTCCCTGACGCAGGTAACGTCACCATTGCCAGCGCGTCACAGTCCCGGGCTCCCGCTGCACCAGGCCGTGCCCCGGCATCGTCCCCTGAATGTCAATTGCAGTTTGAAGCGCCCCCAGTGGTTCGCACAAGGACTGTAGCGACCCAAACCCTGATAGCAGGTCACGACCTGTTTGTCATGTGCTCTAAGGAGCATCGCATTGTTCCAGCCCCCGGGGTGGAAAATGTAGTTGAAGTAATTAAAAAGTAAAGACCGGTAGGATCCAGACAGGGGTCTACCGCATGTAACGTTGTAGAAAGTTTGAGAATTTTTGCCAGATTTGCACTTTATAGCCAAATGTATCTATGTTTTCTATAATGAGTAGAATACCCGGCTGGGTACCAGAATGAAAATTTGAAAAAGTTGAGTGCATAGTTTTGCATCAAATACCCTGGTTGGGTAAAGTGAAATTAAAGTTAAAACAAGTATATATATAGATATATAATGTAAATATTGAAGTGAAAATATATATGTGTCTTTTATTATGCCATGGACTGAGAGGCTGAGGACTGTGCCAGCCCAGAACTTATCTTTGTACATAGTTGCGCTTCGGTGCATTATATTGGTTTTACACGAAGCCACTATTATACAACTACCTCAGAAGAAAAACCCGTGTGGTGGGACCAGAAAGAGGTCTGCAGTAAAGTCCTGCAGCCCACCCAGGACCTACGTGGGAGGTTTTTGGTGCGGGTCCTCCAAAAAGAATAAAGTCAAGTATTAATGTGAATATTATTGAGTATCTTGATGTTTTAATACTTTTGTATTTTCCTACTGTACAAAATGCAACGTTTAAGATTTCGTACCTCCCGGATGGGATGAGTTTCATGTTTATGTTTAAATGCAAAACAAAATGTCTTTCTTTTTGTATTTCACAGCCCGGAGTGCTGTATTTTACCAAGGGGGAATGTGTAGCCCTGTGTGTGAGGCACACAGTACCCTGGAGGATGTGCGGAGAGGTAACAGTTTAATGCTCGATATCCATTCACTCCATCACACTTAGACACGCCCATAGGGTATAAAAGCTAGTGAGAGTCAGTCAGAGAGTCAGTCGTTTCCTGTCTTCGGACAGAGGAGGCAGTCAGAAGCAGTCTGTGCAGGAGGAGAGGAGATCAGATTGCATTCCTGTCAGAGCTCTGGGTGAGCTAAAGTCAGACAGACGTTGGATGGAAAGAAGAGTTAGCAGTAGAAACTTCAGTCGCCTGTCCCAAGGACAGTGAAGTTCAGTCGACGTGCTCCTGAACTAGGAGAATACTGAGATTCTGTCAGCGAGCTCCAAGGAAGAAGCAAGGAAGGATTAACTTGTATTACCTTAGGAAGTGTGGAGTGCTTATGCTAAAAGCGCGAACAGGGCGAAGGGCGCAGTGGAAAGAATTCTAGAAGTGCCTTAAGGATTGGATTATCCTGCATTGTTCACCGGTCACTGGGGACCGAAGTGCCGCTACAGCTTCAGGCGTATGGTAGAAAAACCAGAGTCTTACTGGACCTTAGGTCGCAGAAAGCAGCCCTTGGAGTGTCAGTACGTAACAGGGGTCAGGTGGAATAGGAACTTTGAGTCAGTGCACGACAAAAGCAAGAACCTAGTTCCATCACGTGGAAGGCTCCGACCACAAAACTGACCGGGCAGTACAGCTATGGAGTTAGCTGGAGTATTCGGAGTGAACTTAGCTCTATGCTAGTTGGACTCATCATCTTGGAAGTAAAGGAGGCCTCTAACCTGTTCAGCTGTTATCTCGAAGCACATCCTCCACCCCGAACAGCCTCCCTGGGACCTGCCTAAACATCTGACAAGTAAAAGGTATGGAAAGACGCTGGATGGTGTGAGACTGATTTATTTATCTGCACCCGACATCATTAATTCCATAGACTTTGAGGGACCAGTCCCACCTGTGGGGGACCCGTCATCTAGCTGCCACAACATCCCCTCAGAGATCTACTGCAGCGCTGGTCTTAGTGATCAGACAACTACAGGTGGCGTCACGAACTGTTATATACCAATCCCCTGTAAATAATATTCCCCCCAACATACGCCTGACCGCCAGGGCCACAGACCGAGCCACCGCTACCTGTGACAACCCCATAGACTTCCATGGGCTCGGCTCTGAGTACCCCATTGCTCTGGAAACCCACAATTGTGGTGCGTGGTCGAACACCGCCATCACTGCACTCACTATATAATACTGCCACACTGTACACATCACTAATGACACCAAACACTACACTGGGCCCATATACAGAGTATACAGAGTATTACAGGTAACAGCGCCATCACTGCACTCACTATATAATACTGCAATACTGTACACATCACTAATGACACCAAACACTACACTGGGCCCATATACGAGTATACAGAGTATTACAGGGACACCGCCATCACTGCACTCACTATATAATACTGCAATACTGTACACATCACTAATGACACCAAACACTATACTGGGCCCATATACATGGTATACAGAGTATTACAGGTAACACCGCCATCACTGCACTCACTATATAATACTGCAATACTGTACACATCACTAATGACACCAAACACTACACTGGGCCCATATACATGGTATACAGAGTATTACAGGTAACACCGCCATCACTGCACTCACTATATAATACTGCCACACTGTACGCATCACTAAAGACCCAAACACTACAGTGGGCCCATATACAGGGTATACAGAGTATTACAGGTAACACCGCCATCACTGCACTCACTATATAATACTGCCATACTGTACACATCACTAATGACACCAAACACTACACTGGGCCCATATACAGAGTATACAGAGTATTACAGGTAACACCGCCATCACTGCACTCACTATATAATACTGCCATACTGTACACATCACTAATGACACCAAACACTACACTGGGCCCATATACAGGTATACAGAGTATACAGGTAACACCGCCATCACTGCACTCACTATATAATACTGCCATACTGTACACATCACTAATGACACCAAACACTACACTGGGCCCATATACAGAGTATACAGAGTATTACAGGTAACACCGCCATCACTGCACTCACTATATAATACTGCCATACTGTACACATCACTAATGACACCAAACACTACACTGGGCCCATATACAGGTATACAGAGTATTACAGGTAACACCGCCATCACTGCACTCACTATATAATACTGCCATACTGTACACATCACTAATGACACCAAACACTACACTGGGCCCATATACAGAGTATACAGAGTATTACAGGTAACACCGCCATCACTGCACTCACTATATAATACTGCCATACTGTACACATCACTAATGACACCCAAACACTACACTGGGCCCATATACAGAGTATACAGAGTATTACAGGTAACACCGCCATCACTGCACTCACTATATAATACTGCCATACTGTACACATCACTAATGACCCAAACACTACACTGGGCCCATATACAGGTATACAGAGTATACAGGTAACACCGCCATCACTGCACTCACTATATAATACTGCCATACTGTACACATCACTAATGACACCAAACACTACACTGGGCCCATATACAGGGTATACAGAGTATTACAGGTAACACCGCCATCACTGCACTCACTATATAATACTGCCATACTGTACACATCACTAATGACACCAAACACTACACTGGGCCCATATAGAGGGTATACAGAGTATCACAGGTAACACCGCCATCACTGCACTCACTATATAATACTGCCATACTGTACACATCACTAATAACACAAACACTACACTGGGCCCATATACAGGGTATACAGAGTATTACAGGTAACACCGCCATCACTGCACTCACTATATAATACTGCCATACTGTACACATTACTAATGACCCCAAACACTACACTGGGCCCATATACAGAGTATACAGAGTATTACAGGTAACACCGCCATCACTGCACTCACTATATAATACTGCCATACTGTACACATTATATGACCCCAAACACTACACTGGGCCCATATACAGGGTATACAGAGTATTACAGGTAACACCGCCATCACTGCACTCACTATATAATACTGCCATACTGTACACATCACTAATAACCCCAAAAACTACACTGGGCCCATATACAGAGTATACAGAGTATTACAGGTAACACCGCCATAACTGTTCTCACTATATAATACTGCCATACTGTACACAAGGCTAATGGCACCATATATAGGGCCCATATACAGGGTATACAGGGTATTACAGGTAACACCGCCATCACTGCACTCACTATATAATACTGCCATACTGAACACATCACTAATGGCACCAAACACTACACTGGCCCATATACAGAGTATACAGAGTATTACAGGTAACACCGCCATCACTGCACTCACTATATAATACTGCCATACTGTACACATCACTAATGGCACCAAACACTACACTGGGCCCATATACAGGGTATACAGAGTATTACAGGTAACACCGCCATCACTGCACTCACTATATAATACTGCCATACTGTACATATCACTAATGACACCAAACACTACACTGGGCCCATATACAGGGTATACAGAGTATTACAGGTAATACCGCCATCACTGCACTCACTATATAATGCTGCCATACTGTACACATCACTAATGACACCAAACACTACACTGGGCCCATATACAGAGTATACAGCGTATTACAGATAACACCGCCATCACTGCACTCACTATATAATACTGCCAAACTGTACACAAGGCTAATGGCACCATATACAGGGCCCATATACAGGTATACAGAGTATTACAGGTAACACCGCCATCACTGCACTCACTATATAATACTGCCATACTGTACACATCACTAATGGCACCAAACACTACACTGGGCCCATATACAGGGTATACAGAGTATTACAGGTAACACCGCCATCACTGCACTCACTGTATAATACTGCCATACTGTACACATCACTAATGGCACCAAACATTACACTGGGCCCATATACAGGGTATACAGAGTATTACAGGTAACACCGCCATGACTACACTCACTATATAATACTGCCATACTGTACATATCACTAATGAACCAAACACTACACTGGGCCCATATACAGGGTATACAGAGTATTACAGGTAATACCGCCATCACTGCACTCACTATATAATGCTGCCATACTGTACACATCACTAATGACACCAACACTACACTGGGCCCATATACAGAGTATACAGAGTATTACAGATAACACCGCCATCACTGCACTCACTATATAATACTGCCATACTGTACACATCACTAATGACACCAAACTCTACACTGTGTTATGTTTCGGTAGCTGAGGAGTGCAGGTAAAAAAGGCAATACACCAGAGCAGTTGGAATCTATGAGATTGCAGTACCCTGACTAACCACCACAACTAGAGGCAGCCGTGGAGCGTTCCTACGTTTGGTCCTAGACGCCTCGTCACAGAATGAGAAACTAATTACACCTAAAGATAGAAATAGGAAAGCTATCTGCCCCGGAGCAGAACCCCAAAGATAATAGAAAGCCCCCAAACATATAATGGCGGTTAGGCAAGAAGAAATACTGACACAGACAGAAAATAGTATGAGCAAACGCTGGGGCCCAAACTATCTAAATAGAAAAGGACAGGAAGGAACTTACTGCAATCCCAAAAAACCCTGAAAATAAACCAACTCTACTAATTTCAAAATCACCTGAGATCACACGACCTCTACCACCTAAATTAGTTCTCTGGTGTAACAAAATCAAAACAGCAGCCACTGAAAAAACTGTAAAAAGCAAAAGTACAAACATCAGTGGCTGAACAAAACTGAGAGGGCAGAAGCCCCCGGAGGGACCCTGAAGGCCCCCACAGAAGTGCAGGACAAAATGCAAAAATCAAGCACAAAAACAAAAAGAAGAAAATGTCTTATCTGTTAGCAGGAGATGCAGACACGACACAGCAGGCTACCAAGGAAACAGGAATCAAGGATTGAGACCAGAACAATTGATCACCGGCAACCCTGATGGGAAGGCGACTCCCTTATATAAGACCAGTCAGTAACACCTGATTCCCAATCCTCACAATCTTCACTGGACAGACCAGCACCGCTTGTAACCACCAGAGGAAGCCTCTGCTCAGAACTCATCTCAAACCCATTCACAACAGTACCCCCCCCTTGAGGAGGGGTCACCGAACCCTCATTTGAGCAACCAGGTCGGTCAGGATGAGTTCTATGATATGCACGGATAAGTCTCCTAGCATGGATGTCCGAAGCAAACACCCAAGAATTGTCTTCCTGACCATAACCTCTCCACTTAACCAATTACTGGAGTTTCCGTCTAGAAAAACGAGAATCCAATATTTTCTCAACCACATACTCCAGATTGCCCTCAACCAAAACAGGGTCAGGAGGCACAGCAGCAGGAACCACTGGCTCAACAAACCTCTTCAACAAGGACTTGTGGAACACGTTATGGATCTTAAATGTCCCTGGAAGAAGCAAACGAAAAGAAACAGGATTAATAATCTCCATGATCTTATAAGGTCCAATGAACCTAGGCTTAAATTTAGGAGATGCTACTCTCATAGGAATATTTTTTGAGGACAACCAGACCAAGTCCCCTACTTTAAACCGAGGACCATCAGTCCTATGCCGGTTAGCAAACCGCTGGGCCTTCTCCTGAGAGAGGGACAACCTCTCCACTACCTGGTCCCAAATCTGTTGCATACGCTCCACAACAGAGTCAACACCTGGACAGACAGAAGCCTCCGTCTGTCCTGAAGAAAATCGAGGGTGAAACCCAGAATTACAGAAAAACGGAGACATCAAAGTGGCAGAGCTAGCCCTATTATTAAGAGCAAACTCAGCCAAAGGCAAAAAAGAGACCCAGTCATCCTGATCAGCAGACACAAAGCATCTCAGATAAGTCTCCAATGTCTGGTTTGTTCTCTCAGTTTGTCCATTGGTCTGAGGATGAAATGCCGAGGAGAAAGACAATTGAACACCCAGTTTAGAACAAAAAATCCTCCAAAATCTGGAAACAAACTGGACTCCTCTGTCAGACACAATGTTCTCAGGAATGCCGTGTAAACGAACCACGTGCTGAAGGAACAACGGCACCAATTCAGAGGAGGAAGGCAACTTAGGTAATGGCACAAGATGTATCATTTTGGAAAACCTATCACAAATTACCCAGATGGTGGTCATTCTCTGAGAAACAGGAAGGTCGGAAATGAAATCCATAGAGATATGGGTCCATGGTCTCTTGGGCACAGGCAATGGCATCAACAAACCACTAGAGCGAGAGCAAGGCTTGGAGCGAGAGCAAGTCCCGCAGGACTGCACAAATTCCCTGACATCACGAGACAAGGTAGGCCACCAAAAGGACCGACTAACCAAGTCTCTGGTGCCAAAAATTCCGGGATGCCCAGCCAATGCGGAACAATGAATCTCAGACATCACACTCTTTTTCCACTGGTCCGGGACAAACAATTTTCCAACAGGGCAGCGCTCGGGCCTATCCTCCTGACACCCCTCCACAGCAAGTCTCAAATTGGGCGAGATGGCGGAAAGAACTACACCCTCTTTCAAAATAACAGAAGGATCAGATAACTCAGGAGAGTCCGCAAGGAAACTCCTCGAGAGGGCATCCGCCTTAACATTCTTAGTGCCAGGAAGAAAGGAAACCACAAAATTAAAACGTGTGAAAGACAAGGCCCACCTGGCCTGTCTAGGATTGAGTCGCTTGGCAGATTCCAGATAGACCAGATTGTTATGGTCAGTAAGGACCACCACCTGATGTTTGGCTCCCTCCAGCCAATGTCTCCACTCTTCAAAAGCCCACTTCATGGCCAATAACTCCCGATTACCCACGTCATAATTACGTTCAGTAGGAGAAAATTTTCGAGAGAAAAAGGCACAAGGGTTACTTTTAGAGGTCTCTGGATCTTTTTGGGACAAAACGGCACCTGCCCCAATTTCAGAGGCATCAACCTCCACCTGAAATGGCAGAGAAACATCAGGCTGCCGTAGAACAGGAGCAGAAGTGAATCTTTGCTTAAGTTCCTGAAATGCAGAGACTGCCTCAGGAGGCCAATTCACCACATCAGAACCCTTTCTGGTCAAATCAGTTAATGGTTTAACAATAACCGAGAAATTACCAATAAATTTACGATAAAAATTGGCAAAACCCAAAAATCTCTGAAGAGCCTTTAATGAAGTAGGTTGGACCCAATCACAGATGGCCTGAACCTTGACCGGGTCCATTTCAATAACAGATGGGGACAAGATGAATCCCAGAAATGAGATCCTCTGTACGCCAAAAAGACACTTTGATCCCTTCACATACAGAGCATTCTCTCTCAAAATCTGGAATACAGTTCGAACATGTTTCACATGAGAGTCCCAGTCATTAGAAAAAATCAAGATATCATCCAAATAAACAATCAGAAACTTGTCCACAAAATCCCTGAAAATGTCATTCATGAAGGACTAGAAGACGGAAGGAGCATTAGTGAGCCCAAAGGGCATCACCAGGTACTCAAAATGCCCTTCAGGGGTATTGAATGCCGTCTTCCATTCATCCCCGTGCTTAATGCGAATAAGGTTATACGACCCCCTGAGGTCAAGCTTGGTAAACCAAGTAGCGTTTTTCACCCTGGAAAACAGGTCAGAAATCAAGGGTAACGGGTATTGATATTTCACAGTAATATTGTTCAAGAGACGATAATCAATACACGGCCTTAATGAACCATCCTTTTTGGCCACAAAGAAAAAACCGGCACCTAAGGGTGAAGAGGATGGTCTGATATGACCCTTCTCCAATGACTCCTTGATATAAGACCGCATAGCGTCATGTTCAGGTACAGACAAGTTAAAAAGGCGACCCTTAGGGAATTTACTACCCGGCACTAATTCAATAGCGCAGTCATAGCTCCTATGGGGAGGTAAGGATGCAGATTTACTTTCGCTAAACACATCAGAAAAATCAAACAAAAAGTCAGGAACATCCTCAGCCTGGGGGAGGCAGAAAAAACAGGAGTGTTGGTATTAACACATTGGCAGCCCCAACTGGTTACAGACACAGATTTCCAATCCAAAACAGGATTATGAGACTGTAACCAAGGAAACCCAGCACTATAATGTCATGCAGATTATACAGAACCAAAAATTTGCAGCACTCCTGGTGATCAGGTTCAACCCTCATTATCACCTGAGTAGAAAACTGGGGTTTATTCTCAGCCAAAGGGTAGAATCGATCCCCAGTAGGGGAATAGACTTCTGTAGGGGTATCAAGGGAAACCCACAACGTTTAGCAAAATCATAATCCATCAGGTTAATAGCTGCTCCAGAATCAACGAAAGCCTGAGCAGAAAATGAGGACAGAGAGCATATCAGAGTGACAGTTAATAAAAACTTAGTCTGAACACTACCCAAGACAACTGAGCGTGCAAAACGTCTTCCCCGCTTAGGGCAGACTGAAATAGCATGAGAGGCATCACCACAGTAGAAACATAACCCATTGCGCTTTCGAAACTCATGACGCTGTGCCCCAGACACCACTCTATCACACTGCATGGGTTCAGAAGCTGGCTCACAAGGCAACACCATTCCACGCATACTTCTCCGCTCACGCAAACGTCTGTCAATTTGAATCGCTAATGACATAGAATCATTGAGACCAGAGGGGACAGGGAATCCCACCATAACATCCTTTACATTATCTGACAGACCCTTCCGGAAAAAGGGCCGCCAAAGCGTCGTCATTCCACTTGGTCAGGACTGCCCACCTACGGAATCTCTGACAGTATAACTCAGCGTCATCAAGCCCCTGATTTAATGCCAACAAGGCTTTTTCAGCTTGATCAGTGACATTAGGCTCATCGTACAATAACCCCAAAGCCTGAAAAAATGCATCAACATCACTCAAAACAGGATCCCCAGGTATCAGGGAAAAAGCCCAATCCTGAGGATCGCCGCGCAGGAGAGAGATGATAATTTGAACCTGCTGGCTGCGTTTCCTGAGGACTTAGATTTTAAGGCAAAAAACAATTTACAATTATTTTTGAAATTCTGAAACTTAGCTCGATCCCCTAAAAACAAATCTGGCATGGGGATCCTAGGTTCCACAACAGGCAACCTAGCAAGATAGATAGCAATACTCGAACCTCAGTGGCAAGCTGATCCACACGGCCAGACAACTGTGCAAACTCCATTGAGAGAAAAGATCCTCCCCAGCACCCAGAGAAAAAGAGGGAAAAAAAAAAAAATGCAACAAACAAAAAAATATCTCTGACAACTCTGACACCTTTTTTTTTTTTTTCTTTCACAATATTTTTCCCTTCTGTGAGTACCATACAATATTAAATCTCTGGCCGGTGATACTGTTATGATTTGGTAGCTGAGGAGTGCAGGTAAAAAAGGAAATACACCAGAGCAGTTGGAATCTATGAGATTGCAGTACCCTGACTAACCACCACAACTAGAGGCAGCCGTGGAGCGTTCCTACGTTGGTCCTAGACGCCTCGTCACAGCCTGAGAAACTAATTACACCTAAAGATAGAAATAGGAAAGCTATCTGCCCCGGAGCAGAACCCCAAAGATAATAGAAAGCCCCCAAACAAGTAATGGCGGTTAGACAAGAAGAAATACTGACACAGAAAGAAAATAGTATGAGCAAACGCTGGGGCCCAAACTAACTAAATAGAAAAGGATAGGAAGGGCACTTACTGCAATCCCAGAAAACCCTGAAAAGCACCAACTCTACTAATTTCAAAATCACCTGAGATCACACGACCTCTACCACCTAAATTAGTTCTCTGGTGTAACAAAATCAAAACAGCAGCCACTGAAAAAACTGTAAAAAGCAAAAGTACAAACATCAGTGGCTGAACTAAACTGAGAGGGCAAAAGCCCCCGGAGGGGTCCCTGAAGGCCCCCACAGAAGTGCAGACAAAATGCAAAAATCTAGCACAAAAACAAAAAGAAGAAAATGTCTTATCTGATAGCAGGAGATGCAGACACGACACAGCAGGCTACAAGGGAAACAGGATTCAAGGATTGAGACCAGAAATTGATCACCGGCAACCCTGATGGAAGGTGACTCCCTTATATAAGACCAGACAGTAACACCTGATTCCCAATCCTCACAATCTTCACTGGACAGACCAGCACCGCTTGTAACCACCAGAGGAAGCCTCTGCTCAGAACTCATCTCAAACCCATTCACAACAACACTGGGTCTATATACAGAGTATGCAGAGTATTACAGGTAACACCGCCATCATCGCAATCATAGCTCCTGTGAGGGGGCAAGGATGCAGATTTACTTTCACTAAACACATCCGAAAAATCAGTCAAAAAGTCAGGGACATCCTGAGACTGGGGAGAGGTAGAGAAAACAGGAGTGTCGGCATTAACACATTGGCAGCCCCAACTGGTCACAGACACAGATTTCCAATCCAAAACAGGATTATGAGACTGTAACCAAGGGAAACCTAGTACAATAATGTCATGCAGATTATACAGCACCAGAAATTTGCAACTCTCCTGATGATCTGGTTCAACCCTCATTATCACCTGAGTAGAAAATTGGGGTTTATTCTCCGCCAAAGGGTAGAATCAATGCCCAGTAGGGAATAGACTTCCGCAGGGGTATCATGGGAAACCCACAACGTTTGGCAAAGTCAAAATCCATCAGGTTAATTGCTGCTCCTGAATCAACAAAAGCCTGAGCAGAAAATGTGGACGGGGAGCAAATCAGGGTAACAGTCAACAGAAATTTAGTCTGAACACTACCCAAGACAACTGAGCGTGTAAAACGTCTTCCCCACTTAGGGCAGACTGAAATAGCATGAGAGGCATCACCACAGTAGAAACATAACCCATTGCGCTTTCGAAACTCATGACGCTGTGCCCCAGAAGTCACTCTATCACACTGCATGGGCTCAGAAGCAGGCTCAGAATGCAACACTGTCTCACGCATACCTCCGCGCTCACGCAAACTTGTCTGTCCAATATTGAATATCCCAATGACATAGAATCAAATTGAGTACCGAGAGGGACAGGAAAAAAAGGCAGGGAGAACCCACCTAACATCCTTTACATTCTCTGACAGCCCCTTCCAAAAAAGGACTGCCAAAGAATCATCATTCCATTTGGTCAGGACTGCCCACCTACGGAATCTCTGACAGTACAACTCAGCGTCTTGAAGACCCTGATTTAATGCCAACAAGGTTTTTTCAGCTTGATCAGTGACATTAGGTTCATCGTACAATAACCCCAGAGCCTGAAAAAATACATCAATATCATTCAAAACAGGATCCCCAGGTGTCAGGGAAAAAGCCCAATCCTGAGGATCGCCGCGCAGGAGAGAGATGACAATTTGAACCTGCTGTGCTGCGTTCCCTGAGGACTTAGGTTTTAAGGCAAAAAACAACTTACAGTTATTTTTGAAATTCAGAAATTTAGATCGATCCCCCAAGAACAAATCTGTCATGGGGATCCTAGGTTCCACAACAGGCAACCCTGCAAGATAGGTAGCAATACTCCGAACTTCAGTGGCAAGCTGATCCACACGGCCAGACAACTGTGCAAACTCCATTGAGAGAAAAAAAAAATTCCTCCTCAGCACCCAGAGAAAAAGAGGGAAAAAATGCAACAAACAGAAAAAAAAAAAATTCTGACAACTCCCTTTTTTCTTTTTCCTTTTTTACTATTTTTCCCTTCTGTTGAGTACCATATAATTTTCAGTTTGGCCGGTTATACTGTTATGTTTCGGTAACTGAGGAGAAATAGCAAAAAATAGCAAAAGCGGTAATACACCAAAGAGGCTGGAACCTATTGGATTGCAGTAACCTGAACTAACCACACAACTAGAGGTAGCCGTGGAGCGTTCCTACGTTGATCCTAGACGCCTCGTCACAGCCTGAGAGATAACTACACCTAAAGGCAGAAATATGAAAGCTATCTGCCCCGGAGCAGATCCCCAAAGAAAATAGGAAGCCCCCAAACATGTAATGGCGGTTAGACAAGAAGAAGCACGGACACAGACAGAAAATAGAATGAGCAAACGCTGGGGCCCAATCTGTCTAGACAGAAAAGTACAGGAAAGAATTCTGACTGTAATCCAACAAAACCCTAACAAAAATACCAACAATTCTGATTGCAAAAATACCTGAGATCACATGATCTCATCCACCTAAATCAGATCTCTGGTGTAAAAAAACGCTATTCAGCAAATAAAAAGTAACAAAAGAGCAAAGCAAAAGTGCAGACATAAACAGAGCACAATTGCAGCGCCAGACCCCAAAAGAGGACAGGCTGCAGTCCACTGCAGGCAGCAAACCAGCAGAGAAAATCAAACAGAGAAAAAAACCAGCAAACACTTATCTGAAGGAGAGCAGGAAACTAGCAGTGCTTC
>JARQOD010000086.1:14780-50136 GCA_033576555.1 Oophaga sylvatica
AAGCAAGACCAGAAGGAACAATTGATAACTGGCAAGGCTGCTGGGAACTCAGGCCACTTATATTCTACCATTCAGTGCCAGCTGAAGACCATTCATTAATCAGTTCATTACCCTCAGCAACCACCGGAGGGAGCCCCAGCTCAGAAGCCGCCTCCAGTATATTCACAACAGGTGTCTGTGTCTGGCCGGTGTCCATGTCTGGCTGCTGTCTGTGTCTGGCCGGTGTCCGTGTCTGGCTGCTGTCCGTGTCTGGCCGGTGTCCATGTCTGGCTGCTGTCTGTGTCTGGTCAGTATCCATGTCTGGCTGCTGTCTGTGTTGGCCGCTGTCCTTGTCTGGTCGCTGTCCGTGTCTGGCCGGTGTCTGTGTCTGGCTGCCGTCCGTATCTGGCCGCTGTCCTTGTCTGGTCACTGTCCGTGTCTGGTCGGTGTTCATGTCTGGCTGCTGCCTGTGTCTGGCTGCTGTCAGTGTCTGGCCGGTGTCTGTGTCTGGACAGTGTCGGTGCCTGGTCGGTGTCCGTGTCTGACCAGTGTCTGTGTCTGGCTGCTGTCTGTGTCTGGCCCATGTCTGTCTGGCCGCTGTCCGTGTCTGGCCGCTGTCCGTGTCTGGCTGCTGTCTGTGTCTGGCCGGTGTCTGTGTCTGGACGGTGTCCATGCCTGGTTGGTGTCCGTGTCTAACCAGTGTCTGTGTCTGGCTGCTGTTCGTGTCTGACCAGTGTCTGTGTCTGCCAGGTGTCTGTGTCTGGCTGCTGTCTGTGTCTGGCTGCTGTCCGTGTCTCGCCGGTGTCTGTGTCTGGCCGGTGTCCGTGTCTGGCCGGTGTCTGTGTCTGGCTGCTGTCTGTGTCTGGCCGGTGTCCATGTCTGATTGCTGTCCATGTCTGGCGTGGGTCCATGTCTGGTCGCTGTCTGTGTCTGGCCGGTGTCTGTGTCTGGCCGGTGTCTGTGTCTCGCTGCTGTCTGTGTCTGGCCGGTGTCCATGTCTGTCGCTGTCTGTGTCTGGCCGGTGTCCGTGTCTGGCCGGTGTCTTTGTCTGGCTGCTGTCCGTGTCTGACCGATGTCTATGTCTGGCCGTTGTCCGTGTCTGGCCGCTGTCCGTGTCTGGCCACTGTACGTGTCTGGCTGCTGTCTGTGTCTGGCCGGTGTCTGTGTCTTGACGGTGTCTGTGCCTGGTTGGTGTCCGTGTCTGACAAGTGTCTGTATCTGGCTGCTGTCCGTGTCTGACCAGTGTCTGTGTCTGGCTGCTGTCCGTGTCTGGCCCGTGTCTGTGTCTGGATGGTGTCCGTGCCTGGTTGGTGTCCATGTCTGACCAGTGTCTGTGTCTGGCTGCTGTCCGTGTCTGTCCAGTGTCTGTGTCTGGCTGCTGTCCGTGTCTGGCCCGTGTCCGTGTCTGGTCGGTGTCCGAGTCTGGTTGGTGTCTGGGTCTGGCTGCTGCCTGTGTCTGGCCGCTGTCAGTGTCTGGCCAGTGTCTGTGTCTGGCTGCTGTCTGTGTCTGGCTGGTGTCTGTGTCTGGACGGTGTCGGTGCCTGGTCGGTGTCCGTGTCTGACCAGTGTCTGTGTCTGGCTGCTCTCTGTGTCTGGCCCGTGTCTATGTCTGGCCGCTGTCTGTGTCTGGCCGCTGTCCGTGTCTGGCTGCTGTCTGTGTCTGGCCGGTGTCTGTGTCTGGACGGTGTCCATGCCTGGTTGGTGTCTGTGTCTGACCAGTGTCTGTGTCTGGCTGCTGTCCGTGTCTGACCAGTGTCTGTGTCTGGCTGCTGTCTGTGTCTGGCTGCTGTCCGTGTCTGGCTGCTGTCCGTGTCTGGACGGTGTCTGTGTCTGGCAGGTGTCCGTGTCTGGCTGCTGTCTGTGTGTGGCCACTGTCCGTGTCTGGCCGGTGTCTGTGTCTGGCCGGCGGCGGTGTCTGGCCGGTGTCTGTGTCTCACTGCTGTCTGTGTCTGGCCGGTGTCCATGTCTGGTTGCTGTCCGTGTCTGGCGTGGGTCCATGTCTGGTCGCTGTCCGTGTCTGGCTGGTGTCCGTGTCTGGCCGGTGTCTGTGTCTGGTTGCTGTCTGTGTCTGGCCGGTGTCCATGTCTGGTCGCTGTCTGTCTGGCCGGTGTCCGTGTCTGGCCGGTGTCTGTGTCTGGCCGGTGTCCGTGTCTGACCAGTGTCTGTGTCTGGCTGCTGTCTGTGTCTGGCTGCTGTCCATGTCTGGCTGCTGTCCGTGTCTGGACGGTGTCTGTGTCTGGCAGGTGTCCGTGTCTGGCTGCTGTCTGTGTCTGGCCACTGTCCGTATCTGGCCGGTGTCTGTGTCTGGCCGGTGTCCGTGTCTGACCGGTGTCTGTGTCTGGCTGCTGTCTGTGTCTGGCCGCTGTCCGTGTCTGGCCGGTGTCTGTGTCTGGCCGGTGTCTGTGTCTGGCTTCTCTCCGTGTCTGGCCGCTGTCCTTGTCTGGTCACTGTCAGTGTCTGTGTCTGACTGCTGTCCATGTCTGGCTGCTGTCCGTGTCCGGTCGGTGTCCGTGTCTGACCAGTGTCTGTGTCTGGCTGCTGTCCGTGTCTTGCCTGTGTCCGTGTCTGTCCAGTGTCCGAGTCTGGTTGGTGTCCGTGTCTGGCTGCTGCCTGTGTCTGGCCGCTGTCAGTGTCTGGCCGGTGTCTGTGTCTGGCTGCTGTCTGTGTCTGGCCGGTGTCTGTGTCTGGCCGGTGTCCGTGTCTGGCTGCTGTCTGTGTCTGGCCGGTGTCCATTTCTGGTCGCTGTCCATGTCTGGCCGGTGTCCATGTCTGGTCGCTGTCCGTGTCTGGCCGGTGTCTGTGTCTGGCTGCTGTCCGTGTCTGGCCGGTGTCCGTGTCTGGCTGCTGTCTGTGTCTGGCCGGTGTCCGTGTCTCGCTGCTGTCTGTGCCTGGCCGCTGTCCTTGTCTGGTCGCTGTCCGTGTCTGGTCGGTGTCCATGTCTGGTTGCTGTCTGTGTCTGGCCGCTGTCCGTGTCTGGCCGCTGTCCATGTCTGACCGCTGTCCTTGTCTGGTCGCTGTCCGTGTCTGGCAAGTGTCTGTGTCTGGCCGGTGTCCATGTCTGGCTGCTGTGTCTGGCCGGTGTCCGTGTCTGGCTGCTGTCCGTGTCTGGCCGGTGTCCATGTCTGGCTGCTGTCTGTGTCTGGCCGGTGTCCGTGTCTGGCTCCTGTCTGTGTCTGGCTGCTGTCCGTGTCTGGCTCCTGTCTGTGTCTGGCTGCTGTCCTTGTCTGGCCCATGTCCGTGTCTGGCCGGTGTCCGTGTCTGGTCGGTGTCCGTGTCTGGCTGCTGCCTGTGTCTGGCCGCTGTCAGTGTCTGGCCAGTGTCTGTGTCTGGCTACTGTCTGTGTCTGGCTGGTGTCTGTGTCTAGATGGTGTCTGTGCCTGGTCGGTGTCCGTGTCTGACCAGTATCTGTGTCTGGCTGCTGTCCGTGTCTGGCCCATGTCTATGTCTGGCTGCTGTCCGTGTCTGGAAGCTGTCCGTGTCTGGCCGGTGTCTGTGTCTGGCTGCTGTCTGTGTCTGGCCGGTGTCTATGTCTGGACGGTGTCCGTGCCTGGTCGGTGTCCGTGTCTGGTCGATGTCTGTGTCTGACCAGTGTCTGTGTCTGGCTGCTGTCCATATCTGGCCCGTGTCTATGTCTGGTAGCTGTCCGTGTCTGTCCGCTGTCCGTATCTGGCCTGTGTCTGTGTCTGGC
Organism: Oophaga sylvatica; assembly: GCA_033576555.1. NCBI lineage: Eukaryota > Metazoa > Chordata > Amphibia > Anura > Dendrobatidae > Oophaga > Oophaga sylvatica. Next base: position 18,448 of record JARQOD010000086.1, read on the forward strand.
TGCTGTCTGTGATGACAGCAACAGATTTATTTAAAAAATAATGTCTTCTTGCCCCTGTCTGTGTCTGGCCGCTGTCCATGTCTGACCGCTGTCCTTGTCTGGTCGCTGTCCGTGTCTGGCAAGTGTCTGTGTCCGGCCGGTGTCCATGTCTGGCTGATGTGTCTGGCTGGTGTCCGTGTCTGGCAGCTGTCCATGTCTGGCCGGTGTCCATGTCTGGCTGCTGTCTGTGTCTGGCCGTTGTCCGTGTCTGGCTCCTGTCTGTGTCTGGCTGCTTCCGTGTCTGGCTGCTGTCCTTGTCTGGCCCGTGTCCGTGTCTGGCCGGTGTCCGTGTCTGGTCGGTGTTCGTGTCTGGCCAGTGTCTGTGTCTGGCTGCTGTCCGTATCTGGCCCGTGTCTATGTCTGGCTGCTGTCCGTGTCTGTCCGCTGTCCGTGTCTGGCCGGTGTCCGTGTCTGGCTGCTTTCTGCGACGACAGCAACAGATTTATTTAAAAAATAATGTCTTCTTGCCCCTGTCTGTGTCTGGCCGCTGTCCATGTCTGACCGCTGTCCTTGTCTGGTCGCTGTCCGTGTCTGGACAGTGTCTGTGTCCGGCCGGTGTCCATGTCTGGCTGCTGTGTCTGGCTGGTGTCCGTGTCTGGCTGCTGTCCGTGTCTGGCCGGTGTCCATGTCTGGCTGCTGTCTGTGTCTGGCCGGTGTCCGTGTCTGGCTCCTGTCTGTGTCTGGCTGCTTCCGTGTCTGGCTGCTGTCCTTGTCTGGCCCGTGTCCATGTCTGGCCGGTGTCTGTGTCTGGTCGGTGTCCATGTCTGGCTGCTGCCTGTGTCTGGCCGCTGTCAGTGTCTGGCCAGTGTCTGTGTCTGGCTACTGTCTGTGTCTGGCCGGTGTCTGTGTCTAGATGGTGTCTGTGCCTGGTCAGTGTCCGTGTCTGACCAGTGTCTGTGTCTGGCTGCTGTCCGTGTCTGGCCCTTGTCTATGTCTGGCTGCTGTCCGTGTCTGGAAGCTGTTTGTGTCTGGCCGGTGTCTGTGTTTGGCTGCTGTCTGTGTCTGGCCGGTGTCTGTGTCTGGACGGTGTCCGTGCCTGGTCGGTGTCCGTGTCTGGTCGGTGTCTGTGTCTGACTAGTGTCTGTGTCTGACTGCTGTCCGTATCTGGCCCGTGTCTATGTCTGGCAGCTGTCCGTGTCGGGCCGGTGTCCGTGTCTGGCTGCTGTCTGTGACGACAGCAACAGATTTATTTAAAAAATAATGTCTTCTTGCCCCTGTCTGTGTCTGGCCGCTGTCTATGTCTGGCCGCTGTCCGTGTCTGGTTGGTGTCCGTGTCTGGTTGGTGTCCGTGTCTGGCCGCTCCCTGTGTCTGGCCCTTTTAGTGTCTGGCCGGTGTCCGTGTCTGGCCGGTGTCCGTGTCTAATCGCTGTCCATGTCTGGCTGCTGTCTGTGACGACAGCAACAGATTTATTTAAAAAATAATGTCTTCTTGCCCCTGTCTGTGTCTGGCCGCTGTCCGTGTCTGGTCGGTGTCCATGTCTGGTTGGTGTCCGTGTCTGTCCGGAGTCTGTGTCTGGCAGCTGCCTGTGTCTGACCGGTGTCCGTGTCTAGTTGCTGTCCATGTCTGGCCGCTGTCCGTGTCTGGCTGCTGTCTGTGATGACAGCAACAGATTTATATAAAAAATAATGTCTTCTTGCCCCTTCTGTGTCTGGCCGCTATCCTTGTCTGATCGCTGTCCATGTCTGGTTGGTGTCCCTGTCTGGTTGGTGTCCGTGTCTGGTCGCTGCCTGTTTCTGGCCGCTGTCAGTGTCTGGCTGGTGTCAGTGTCTGGCTGGTGTCCTTGTCTGGTCGCTGTCCGTGTCTGGTCGCTGTCCGTGTCTGGCTGGTGTCTGTGTTTGGCCGCTGCCTGTGTCTGGCCGGTGTCCGTGTCTGGCTGGTGTCTGTGTCTGGCTGCTGTCCTTGTCTGGTCGCTGTCCGTGTCTGGTCGGTGTCCGTGTCTGGTTGGTGTCCGTGTCTGGCCGCTGCCTGTGTCTGACCGCTGTCAGTGTCTGGCTGGTGTCAGTGTCTGGCCGGTGTCAGTGTCTGGCCAGTGTCCGTGTCTGGCCGGTGTCTGTGTCTGGCCAGTGTCCTTGTCTGGCTGTTGCCTGTGTCTGGCCGCTGTCAGTGTCTGGCTGGTGTCAGTGTCTGGCCGCTGCCTGTGTCTGGCCGGTGTCTGTGTCTGGCCGCTGCCTGTGTCTGGCCGCTGTCAGTGTCTGGCTGGTGTCAGTGTCTGGTTGGTGTCCGTGTCTGGCTGCTGTGTCTGGCCACTGTCAGTGTCTGGCTGGTGTCAGTGTCTGGCCGGTGTCTGTGTCTGGCCGGTGTCCATGTCTAGTAGCTGTCTGTGTCTGGCCGGTGTCCGTGTCTGGCCGGTGTCTGTGTCTGGCTGCTGTCCGTGTCTGACTGATGTCCATGTCTGGTCGCTGTCTGTCTCTGGCCGGTGTCCATGTCTGGTCGCTGTCCGTGTCTGACCGGTGTCTGTGTCTCGCAGCTGTCCATGTCTGGCCGCTGTCCATGTCTGGCTGCTGTCTGTGTCTGGCCGTGTCCGTGTCTGGCTGCTGTCTGTGTCTGACCGCTGTCCTTGTCTGGTCGCTGTCCGTGTCTGGCCGGTGTCTGTGTCTGGCCGGTGTCTGTGTCTGGCTTCTGTCCGTGTCTGGCAGCTGTCCTTGTCTGGTCACTGTCAGTGTCTGTGTCTGGCTGCTGTCCATGTCTGGCTGCTGTCCTTGTCTGGTCGCAGTCTGTGTCTGGACGGAGTCCGTGTCCGGTCGGTGTCTGTGTCTGACCAGTGTCTGTGTCTGGCTGCTGTCTGTGTCTGGCCCGTGCCCGAGTCTGTCCGGTGTCTGAGTCTGGTCGGTGTCCGTGTCTGGCTGCTGCCTGTGTCTGGCCGCTGTCAGTATCTGGCCGGTGTCTGTGTCTGGCTGCTGTCTGTGTCTGGCCGGTGTCTGTGTCTGGCCGGTGTCCGTGTCTGGCTGCTGTCCGTGTCTGGCCGGTGTCCATGTCTGTTCACTGTCCGTGTCTGGCCGGTGTCCATGTCTGGTCGCTGTCCGTGTCTGGCCGGTGTCTGTCTGGCTGCTGTCCGTGTCTGGCCGGTGTCCATGTCTGGCTGCTGTCTGTGTCTGGCCGGTGTCCGTGTCTGGCTGCTGTCTGTGTCTGGCCGGTGTCCGTGTCTGGCTGCTGTCTGTGCCTGGCCGCTGTCCTTGTCTGGTCGCTGTCCGTGTCTGGTCAGTGTCCGTGTCTGGTTGCTGTCTATGTCTGGCCGCTGTCCGTGTCTGGCCACTGTCCATGTCTGACCGCTGTCCTTGTCTGGTCGCTGTCCGTGTCTGGCCAGTTCTGGTCCGGCCGGTGTCCATGTCTGGCTGCTGTGTCTGGCCGATGTCCGTTCTGCTGCTGTCTGTGTCTGGCTGGTGTCTGTGTCTGGCTCCTGTCTTGTCTGGCTGCTTCCGTGTCTGGCTGCTGTCCTTGTCTGGCCCATGTCTGTGTCTGGTCGGTGTCCGTGTCTGGCTGCTGCTGTGTCTGGCCTCTGTCATGTCTGGCCAGTGTCTGTGTCTGGCTGCTGTCTGTGTCTTGCCGGTGTCTGGTCTGGCCGTGTCTGTGCCTGGTCGGTGTCCGTGTCTGACCAGTGTCTGTGTCTGGCTGCTGTCCGTGTCTGGCCCATGTCTATGTCTGGCTGCTGTCCGTGTCTGGAAGCTGTCCGTGTCTGGCCGGTGTCTGTGTCTGGCTGCTTCCGTGTCTGGCTGCTGTCCTTGTCTGGCCCATGTCTGTGTCTGGTCGGTGTCCGTGTCTGGCTGCTGCCTGTGTCTGGCCACTGTCAGTGTCTGGCCAGTGTCTGTGTCTGGCTGCTGTCTGTGTCTTGCCGGTGTCTGTGTCTGGACGGTGTCTGTGCCTGGTCGGTGTCCGTGTCTGACCAGTGTCTGTGTCTGGCTGCTGTCCGTGTCTGGCCCATGTCTATGTCTGGCTGCTGTCCGTGTCTGGAAGCTGTCCGTGTCTGGCCGGTGTCTGTCTCTGGCTGCTGTCTGTGTCTGGCCGGTGTCTGTGTCTTGTCGGTGTCCGTGTCTGGTTGGTGTCCGTGTCTGTCCGCTCCCTGTGTCTGGCCGCTTTCAGTGTCTGGCCGGTGTCCTTGTCTGGCCGGAATCTGTGTCTGGCAGCTGCCTGTGTCTTGCCGCTGTCCGTGTCTGGCCGGTGTCCATGTCTGGCTGCTGTCTGTGTCGTGACGACAGCAACAGATTTATTTAAAAAATAATGTCTCTCTTGCCCCTGTCTGTGTCTGGCCGCTGTCCGTGTCTGGTTGGTGTCCGTGTCTGTCCGCTCCCTGTGTCTGGCCGCTTTCAGTGTCTGGCCGGTGTCCTTGTCTGGCCGGAATCTGTGTCTGGCAGCTGCCTGTGTCTTGCCGCTGTCCGTGTCTGGCCGGTGTCCATGTCTGGCTGCTGTCTGTGTCTTGTCGCTGTCCATGTCTGGCTGCTGTCTGTGATGACAGCACCAGATTTATTTAAAAATAATGTCTTCTTGCCCCTGTCTGTGTCTGGCCGCTGTCCGTGTCTGGTCGGTGTCCGTGTCTGGTTGGTATCCGTGTCTGGCCGCTCCCTGTGTCTGGCCGGTGTCCATGTCTGGCTGCTGTCTGTGTCTTGTCGCTGTCCATGTCTGGCTGCTGTCTGTGATGACAGCACCAGATTTATTTAAAAATAATGTCTTCTTGCCCCTGTCTGTGTCTGGCCGCTGTCCGTGTCTGGTCGGTGTCCGTGTCTGTTGGTATCCGTGTCTGGCCGCTCCCTGTGTCTGGCCGCTTTTAGTGTCTGGCCGGTGTCCGTGTGTATAGTCGCTGTCCGTGTCTGGCCGCTGTCCATGTCTGGCTGCTGTCTGTGACGACAGCAACAGATTTATATAAAAAATAATGTCTTCTTGCCCCTGTTTGTGTCTGGCCACTGTCCGTGTCTGGTCGGTGTCCATGTCTGGTTGGTGTCCGTGTCTGGCCGCTGCCTGTGTCTGGCCGCTTTCAGTGTCTGGCCGGAGTCTGTGTCTGGCAGCTGCCTGTGTCTCGCCGGTGTCCGTGTCTAGTTGCTGTTCCATGTCTGGCCGCTGTCCGTGTCTGGCTGCTGTCTGTGATGACAGCAACAGATTTATATAAAAAATAATGTCTTCTTGCCCCGTCTGTGTCTGGCCTCTATCCTTGTCTGGTCGCTGTCCGTGTCTGGTCGGTGTCCGTGTCTGGTTGGTGTCCGTGTCTGGCCGCTGCCTGTTTCTGGCCGCTGTCAGTGTCTGGCTGGTGTCAGTGTCTGGCCTTTGTCCGTGTCTGGCTGGTGTCTGTGTCTGGCCGCTGCCTGTGTCTGGCCGGTGTCCGTGTCTGGCCGGTGTCTGTGTCTGGCCGCTGTCCGTGTCTGGTCAATGGTCCGTGTCTGGTTGGTGTCCGTGTCTGGCCGCTGCCTGTGTCTGACCGCTGTCAGTGTCTGGCTGGTGTCAGTGTCTGGCTGGTGTCAGTGTCTGGCCAGTGTCTCGGCGTGTCTGGTCTGCCGGTCCTTGTCTGCTGCTGCTTGCTGGCCGCTTCAGTGTCTGCTGGTGTTAGTGTTTGGCCCGCCTGTTGTCCGTCTCTGTGTCGGCCGCTGTCAGTGTCTGGCTGGTGTCAGTGTCTGGTTGGTGTCTGTGTCTGGCTGCTGTCAGTGTCTGGCCGCTGTCAGTGTCTGGCCGGTGTCAGTGTCTGGTTGATGTCTGTGTCTGGCCGGTGCCCGTGTCTGGCCGGTATCCTGTGTTTGGCCGCTCTCCGTGTCTGGCTGCTGCACTGGGACAGTGCGGAGTAGTATAGTAAACTGCACTATTCCACACAATAGTATATTAGGCCCTGTTTACAGCGCGCTTCTGCAGTGCATCAGGAGGCTCTGCCTGAAAACCCTCTAAAATAGGATTCACGTAAATCCCCATCGGGGCCACAGACGGCACTGACACAAATGAATTTGTTTTTTTATTCTGAAAGTGACTGATTTATTTTCTTAGGCCGGGTGCACACGATCAGGAATCGGCAGCGCTTTGGATGCAGCACATGTCCGCTGTCGGCTACTGAACGCAGGTGACTCCACATGTGATCACTGAACCGCGTGGATTCACCGCGTCCAGTACATTGTACGGGGAGATTTATCGCGTCTCCGGTAGATAAATAGACATGTTGCGATCTGTAAAGACGCTCCGCTTGTCCGTCTCCGCGGGTGATCCGGCGTCTGTGGACACATAGTGGGCATGGGGCTCCTTGAGATCCATCCACTGTGCTGTAACATCTGGACCCGCAGCGATTACTGACCGTCTGCACCGACCCTCAGAGTCTGTTTTTTTGCCTAAAAGTGTCCACTGTTCTGTGGCTGTTGGGACAGACGGACACCTTCAGAAAAAACCATCACATGTGGGATTGATGTGAGCTGCACGCCTGTCATTACAATCTATGGCTCTACACAGGATTCAGGCAGCGCGAGGCTGCATAGAAATATATGATAGGATTACATGCAGCCGCACGCTCCGGTCTCAGTGCCGGCGGCAGCGCCGGGTGTTCATGCGAGAGACTCGCACCAGAATCATGCCAGTTTCTTGCATGTGTGATCCCGGCCTAAGAGTGCACAGATAGTGATGCCCAGATCCCATTTGGGCCAGGCTGGAGGGTCCTGGGGTTGATGCAGGGCATCACTATATGTGTATTCTTAGTGTGAGATCAGTGGCCCAAAGTAACTTAACCCTTTAAAAACATCAGTTACTTATTCAAATCTGTGAAAATCGGCTGTTTGCCCACTCTGATGCCAATTCTGATGCCCAGAGCCCATTTGGCCCGGCTGGAGGGTCCTGGTTTTGTTGTGGGGCCCCTTGTTCTATACGTCTGCAGTGTGAAATCAGGGGCCCACAGTCATTCAACCCTTTCATTAACGCCCTTCGTGCCCACTTTGATGCCCAGTTTGGTGCTATAAACAATGCCCACATACTGTTCCTCTAAACAATGGCGCCAGCATAGTGTGCCATCGTAACCAGTGCCAGCATAGGGTGCCCCATAATAATACAGACACTAGTGCCAAGTGACCAGCTCTAAAGTCATCTCCATCTTCTGCTGGACCATCCCCATGTCAGAGCTTGGACCACTCATGGTGACAATTGGACCCTGGGCCACAGAGAAACATCTGCACAATGTGCCCCGATATACAGCTGTCAGACCGTGCTCCTAAAGTGCCAAGAGCAGAAATCAAAGCTACGGTTGTGGAGGCCGTGTCCGGAGGAGACCTGGGAAGCTGACACTGGAGGACCCCACCGGGTGAGAGGTGCGAGACCATTTCTAGACCTTTCTGGACTTTTCTGACCGTGTCTCTCGCTTTCTCCTATAGACTTTTATTCTCCTTGTGAGAACCTATCGTGAATATTCTACAAGACGAGGATCCAGCGGCGTCTGCATCCGGCAGACGTACCATCCGCTCCCCGTGTAGAGCTACCAGGCTCCGGGGGTCTCGCTGCCCCCACCACAGAGCAGCATGGCAGCTGTCAATCACCCCAACAATTAAACTCTGTCACAGTCATTTGCATTGTTAATCCAAAGACTGTAAAACATCTGGCTGCGGCACCTTCTCCGGCTCGGCAGCAAAGTCTCGAAGAGCCCAGATGGGCTGCAGAAAACAAGACAATATCTGCAGCACGCAGTCAACAAGCGGCTGCGTTATCTCCGCGCGAAGGGCGGGCACGGTGCCAGTCTGCTCAATGTATCACTTCTAATTGGCATGTGTGTTTGCTGGATGTGGTGACGGACGGCGCGGTGCGAGCTCGGCGAACGGTGCACGCTTAACCCTTTGTAGATGGATTCAGTGATGACCTCTAGACTATACGGGAAGGGTACGATGACCCGCAGAGGAGTCTACAGAAGGCGGCGGTCTTCAAACTTCCTGAACCCCAAGAAATGTGGCAGAAGAATATTTACTTACCGTCATTCAATGACTGGCAACATCAAGATGGCAGAGCAACAACAAAAGCCAGAAATCCTCCATGAACCAAAGGTGCAAGGTAAGTGGTAACACTGGGAGTGATCCATCACTTCTGGCGCTGCCATCGGTAGGTGATATACAGTGGGTACGGAAAGTATTCAGACCCCTTTACATTTATCATTTGTCTCATTGCAGCCATTTGGTAAAGGCAAAAAAGTTCATTTTTTTCTCATTAATGTCCACTCTGCACCCCATCTTTACTGAAAAAAAACAAGAAATGTAGAAATTTATTAAAAATTTATTAAAAAAGAAAAACCGAAATCTCACATGGTCATAAGTCTTCAGACCCGCTGCTCAGTATTGAGTAGAAACACCAAGTTCTAACTCCAACCCTAACACAGCCCTAACCCCAATACATCCTTAATCACAACTCTAGCCACAACCCTAACCCCAACACAACCCTAACCCCAACACAACCCTAACCCCAACACCACCTAATCCCAACACCATCACCGTAACCCCAACCATACCCCAACACAACTCTAACCCCAACACAACCCTAACCCTAACTACAACCCTAACCCCAACACCATCACCGTAACCCCAACACAATCCTAACCCCAACATAACCCTAACCACAACCCTAAACAACAACACCACCCTAACCCCAACACCATAACTATAACACCAACACAACCGTAACCCCATCACAACCCTAACCCCAACACAACCCTAATCCCAACACCACCCCATCCCCAACACCACCCTAACTCCAACACCATAACCATAACCCTAACACAACCGTAACCCCAACACAACTCTAACCCCAACATAACCCTAACCCCAACACCATAACTATAACCCCAACACAACCATAACCCCATCACAACCCTAACCCCAACCCCAACAACACCCTAACCCCAACACCATAACCATAACCCTAACACAGCCCTAACCCCAATACATCCCTAATCACAGCCCTAGCCACAACCCTAACCCTAACCCCAACACAACCCTAACCCTAACTACAACCCTAACCCCAACACAACCCTAACTACAACCCTAACCCCAACACCACCCTAATCCCAACACCATCATCTTAACCCCAACACAACTCTAACCCCAACATAACCCTAACCACAACCCTAAACAACAACACCACCCTAACCCCAACACCATAACTATAACCCCAACACAACCGTAACCCCATCACAACCCTAACCCCAAAACAACGCTAATCCCAACACCACCTCAACACCACCCTAACCTCAGCACCATAACCATAACCCTAACACAACCGTAACCCCAACACAACTCTAACCCCAACATAACCCTAACCACAACCCTAAACAACACCACCCTAACCCCAACACCTTAACTATAACCCCAACACAACCCTAATCCAAACACCACCCCAACCCCTTCACCACCCTAACCCCAACACCATAACCATAACCCTAACACAGCCCTAACTCCAATACATCCCTAATCACAACCCTAGCCACAACCCTAACCCCAACACAACACTAACCCTAACTACAACCCTAACCCAACACCACCTAATCCAACACATCACCGTAACCCCAACCATAACCCCAACACAACTGTAACCCCAACTAACCCTAACCTATCTACAACCTAACAACAACACCCTAACCCCAACACCATAACTATAACCCCAACACAACCGTAACCCCATCACAACCCTAACCCAACACAACCCTAATCCCCAACACCACCCCAACCCCAACACCACCCTAACCCCAACACAACCCTAATCCCAACACACCCAACCCAACACCACCCTAACCCAACACCATAACCTAACACAACTAACCCAACACAACTTAACCGCAACATAACCCTAACCACAACCCTAAACGCAAACACCTAACCCAACACCATAACTATAACCCAACACAACCTAATCCCAACACAACCAACTGCACCAACCCTAATCCAACCACCCAACCATAACTACCACACAACCTAACCAACCATAACGCTAACCCTAGCCCCAACCCTAATCCTTAACCCCAACACAACCCTAACCCTAGCCCCAACCTTAACACAACCCTGACCACAGCTCTAACCCCTCAAATAATGGAAAAATACTATTTTTTTAATTTATTATTATTATCTAACTAAGGGGGTGATTAAAGGGGGGTTTGATTTGCTATTTTTTTACCATTTTGATCATTGTGATAGGATCTATCATAGTGATTAAAATGAACCAATAGGAAAAATCTCCTATTGTTACTGGGTACGGGATGGCAGATCTCAGCGAGAGCACTGCACATGCACCCGCCATGTTCTTCCAGGAAGATGACGCGGCAGGCCAGGGGACGGAGCTGGAGGGTCCGGGGATAGCGGAGGTACCGGGGGGCCCCATTTCTCTCTCCTCTGATGTGCTAGATCATATCAGAGGAGAGAGAAATGAATGGAAAATCAGACTTATTTTTTTGTGGTCATCGAATTCACCAAATAACGGCCAAAAAAAACCAGCCATCATGTGCAGGGAAAGATGCGGGCTCAGCATGACATGACATATGACGTAAATGTACGTGACATGTCGTCAAGGGGTTAATAAATGGTGTATGAGCTGGATTTTATAGACATATGTGGTATATGGAGCCATGAGGGTGGAAATTGTGCCAGATCCAACATTGTTTAGTCCTGGAGACTTTACGGAGAAGTATGACGTTCTCTACAGAAGTCTGACGAGATGGAGGAGAGCGTCATGTCCCAATGATGGCCCATACTATTCCCAGACTATAAAGTGGCCGGACACGGAGGCCGTGTGAGGAGGTCAGAGAGCTAGTCTCTGGTGTCTGCGAGGTGGAAAAGTGTGAAAAGATCTGTGTGTCAGTCATAAAAGTTTTATGGCAGGAAAATACATGGAAAAGAAAGTTTCACAATCTGTGGGCCGCGCGCTGCCCGTGTATGTGCATAATACTCAACAGACGCCAAGACTTGTGGAATTAATGTAGGCAGAAGCCGGTTCATAAAATGAATTTCCATGGCTTTAAAAGGAAGCGTGACTGCTCACTATAATCTTCTCATGCCATCTGGGCACATGCAAACACACACGGCTTTCAAGATGTTACCTCCGCCCAAAGTGTGCAAGAATCAGGCAGAGGAAGAGGAGACCAGTTGGCTTGGGCTCCTGCCAATGGAGACAGTCATTCTCTCCTCCGACTTGTACAAAACTAAAGAAAGTGAAATTTTCTCAGTCGTCCAAAGAACGATGATTATTGAGTTCTGTGACTTGTGTTGTGGAGACTGAAATGGGTCAATCGAGTGAAGAGAAAATTCACGGGACATGAAATACCAATATCTGATAACTGATTTTATGGATCTGTATTAGGACGGGATTGTGGAAACTGTGAAAATCACTTGGTGTTTTATAAAAACTCATAAAAGGGGGAAGCTCTTCACCTAGAGTGTCTCCTCATTGTGAGGGATCATCTGAGAGTGTCTCCTCATTGTGAGGGATTATCTGAGAGCTCTCCTCATTGTGAGGGATCATCTGAGAGTGTCTCCTCATTGTGAGGGATCATCTGAGAGTGTCTCCTCATTGTGAGGGATCATATGAGAGTGTCTCCTCATTGTGAGGGATCATATGAGAGTGTCTCCTCATAGTGAGGGATTATCTGAGAGTGTCTCCTCATTGTGAGGGATCATCTGAGAGTGTCTCCTCATTGTGAGGGATTATCTGAGAGCATCTCCTCATTGTGAGGGATCATCTGAGAGTGTCTCCTCATTGTGAGGGATCATATGAGAGTGTCTCCTCATTGTGAGGGATCATATGAGAGTGTCTCCTCATAGTGAGGGATTATCTGAGAGTGTCTCCTCATTGTGAGGGATCATCTGAGAGTGTCTCCTCATTGTGAGGGATCATATGAGAGTGTCTCCTCATAGTGAGGGATTATCTGAGAGTGTCTCCTCATTGTGAGGGATCATCTGAGAGTGTCTCCTCATAGTGATGGATCATGTGAGAGTGTCTCCTCATTGTGAGGGATCATCTGAGAGTGTCTCCTCATAGTGAGGGATTATCTGAGAGTGTCTCCTCATTGTGAGGGATCATCTGAGAGTGTCTCCTCATAGTGAGGGATTATCTGAGAGTGTCTCCTCATTGTGAGGGATCATCTGAGAGTGTCTCCTCATAGTGAGGGATTATCTGAGAGTGTCTCCTCATTGTGAGGGATCATCTGAGAGTGTCTCCTCATTGTGAGGGATCATCTGAGAGTGTCTCCTCATTGTGATGGATAATCTGAGAGTGTCTCCTCATTGTGAGGGATCATCTGAGAGTGTCTCCTCATAGTGAGGGATTATCTGAGAGTGTCTCCTCATTGTGAGGGATCATCTGAGAGTGTCTCCTCATTGTGATGGATCATCTGAGAGTGTCTCCTCATTGTGAGGGATCATCTGAGAGTGTCTCCTCATAGTGAGGGATTATCTGAGAGTGTCTCCTCATTGTGAGGGATCATCTGAGAGTGTCTCCTCATAGTGAGGAATTATCTGAGAGTGTCTCCTCATTGTGAGGGATCATCTGAGAGTGTCTCCTCATAGTGAGGGATTATCTGAGAGTGTCTCCTCATTGTGAGGGATCTTCTTAGAGTGTCTCCTCATGGTGAAGGATCATATGAGAGTGTCTCTTCATAGTGAGGGATTATCTGAGAGTGTATCCTCATTGCGAGGGATCATCTGAGAGTGTCTCCTCACAGTGAGGGATTATCTGAGTGTCTCCTCATTGTGAGGGATTATCTGATAGTGTCTCCTCATTGTGAGGGATCATCTGAGAGTGTCTCCTCATTGTTAGGGATCATCTGAGAGTGTCTCCTCATTGTGAGGGATCATCTGAGAGCGTCTCCACATAGTGATAGATCATCTGAGAGCGTTTCCTCATTGTGAGGGATCATCTGAGAGCATCTCCTCATTGGGAGGGATCTTCTTAGAGTGTCTTCTCATGGTGAAGGATTATCTTAGAGTGTCTCCACAATGTGAGGGATCATCTGAGAGTGTCTTCTCATTGTGAGGGATCATATGAGAGTGTCTCCTCATTGTGAGGGATCATCTGAGAGCGTCTCCTCATTGTGAGAGATCATCTGAAAGTGTCTCCTCATTGTGAGTGATCATCTGAGAGTGTCTCCTCATTGTGAGGGATCATCTGAAAGCGTCTCCTCATTGTGAGGGATCATCTGAGAGCGTCTCCTCATTGTGAGGGATCATCTGAGAGCGTCTCCTCATTGTGAGGGATCATCTGAGAGCGTCTCCTCATTGTGAGGGATCTCTGAGAGCGTCTCCTCATTGTGAGGGATCATCTGAGAGCGTCTCCTCATTGTGAGGGATCATTTGAGAGCGTCTCATTGTGAGGGATCATCTGAGAGCATCTCCTCATTGTGAGGGATCATCCGAGAGCATCTCTTCATTGATAGGGATCATCTGAGAGCGTCTCTTCATTGTTAGGGATCATCTGAGAGCGTCTCCTCATTGTGAGGGATCATCTGAGAGCGTCTCCTCATTGTGAGGGATCATCTGAGAGTGTCTCCTCATTGTGAGGGATCACCTGAGAATGTCTCCTCATTGTGAGGGATCATCTGAGAGTGTCTCCTCATAGTGAGGGATTATCTGAGTGTCTCCTCATAGTGAGGGATTATCTGAGTGTCTCCTCATTGTGAGGGATCATCTGAGAGTGTCTCCTCATTGTGAGGGATTATCTGAGTGTCTCCTCATTGTGAGGGATCATCTGAGAGTGTCTCCTCATTGTGAGGGATTATCTGGACCATACCGTGCTGTTCCTGGAGGCCTGAGCTCTTGGTACCTTTCAACTCATATTGCCACAATATTAATAATATGAAGAAGGCAAGTGAAATCAGGAACCTTGAAGACATATCAGATGAGATTCTGTATTCCTTGTCTTCAGACCCCCATCCTGTCTTATTTATTGTAAAGCACCATTATTTGCACAGCGCCTCACAGACATTATCATCACTGAACCCATTGGGACTCACAATCTACAATCCATATCGCTGTGGCTTTGGAGTGTGGAGGAAGCCCACGCAAACAAGGGCAGAACATGTAAACTCCTGCAAGATGTCCTTGGTGGGATTTGTAGAAACTACAAGGCTACAGTGCTGACCACTGAGCCACCGTGCTGCTCCTCCTGACATCCTGATCTCTTTGTTCCCTCCATACATCAGTCCTTCTCCAGATACTTCTGCCCCTTCCGTCTTTTGTGCTCCTCACTCTTCTCTCTCCTCAGAAGGGTCTGGAAGGGACAGAAGTGTTTTGAGTTTCCATTTCTCCTGAGCATTGGCAATTGTCCCTCAAATCAACATATTCATCTAATGTTTGCACAAATCCTTCTTCAAGTTAGTTTCCAGATGGTGCTAAAATGGCCAGAGCATTTCCAGGTAGATCTTCTGAGTGCTGGAGTGGCTGTGGCCTAAAAGGTGACTTGGTGAGACATATTTTGGGGATGCCCTAATTTGCAGCCATTGTGGAAAGAAATTTCTATTTTGATTAATAAAGTAACCCAGCGAAATCTAAATGTAACACCTAGATGGCTCAGCTTCCTTACATCTAGACAGTATTAATCCGACACTTACACCTACAATTATACAGATGGTTTTGGTTACTGAAAATGCGATAGCCGCACGTTGGAAAGGAAACTCCGCACCGGTTGTTATTGATATTACTGATAAGAAAGGAGTGATACAAGTGTGTAGCCCTGGTATGTAAGGCACACATAAAATCCTGGAGTCTGCACAGAAAGGTAACAGTTAAAGCTTACATCATCCATTCACACTTTAGACACACCCTCGGGGTATATAAGCTAGTGATGTACAGCAGCGAGTGCTGAGTCTTCCAGGAAGGGAAGTGAAAGACAGTCACTCAGTTAGTTCCTGTCAGCAGTTCAGAAAGTGGAGGCTAGTAAGGGTGAGCCAGTTCATCCTAGCCTAGTCAGAGCTGTTCCTTAACCTGAAGATAGAGACAGTTGGATGGAAAGAAGAGTTAGCAGCAGAAACTTCAGTCGCCTGTCTCAAGGACAGTGAAGTTCAGTCGATGTGTTCCTGAACTAGGAGAATACTGAGAATCTGTCAGCGAGCTCCAAGGAAGAAGTAAGAAAGGATTGACTTGTACTACCATAGGAAGTGTGCAGTGCCTATGTTAAGAGTGGAAAGCAGGGCGAAGGGCACAGTGGAGAAGATAGAAAAGTGCCTTAGGTAGTGAATTACCTGCACTAATTATCCGGTCACTGGGGACCGAGGAGTTGCTATTGTTTCAGGCATAGTAACGAGAAAACCAGAATCTCGCTGGACTATAAGTCGCAGGAGCAAGCCCTTAGTGTCGGTACGTAACCAGAGTCAGGGGAACAAGGACTTTGAGTTAAGCGCTTGACAAAAGTAAGGACTTAGTTTCACCATTTAGAAGGCTCCATCACAAAGCCGGCCGGGCAGTACAGCTATAGAGTTAGCTGGAGTATTCGGAGTTAACTACGCTTTATGCAAGTTGGACTCTTCTACAATCTGGAAGTTAAGGAGGCCTCTAACCTGCTCAGCTGTTACCTAGACGTGCATTCTCCACCCCGACCAGCTCCCCGGGACCTGCCTAAACATCTGACAAGTAAAAGGTATGGAAAGACGCTGGATGGTGTGAGACTGATTTATTTATCTGCACCCGACATCATTAATACCATAGACTTTGAGGGACCAGTCCCACCTGTGGGGGACCCATCATCTAGCTGCCACAACATCCCCTCAGAGATCTACAGCAGCGCTGGTCTTAGTGACTAGAAAACTACAGGTGGCGTCACGAACTGTTATCTAGCAATCCCCTGTAAATAATCCCCCCCATCATACGCCTGACCGCCAGGGCCACGGACCGAGCCACCGCTGCCAGTGACACAAATCCCATAGACTTCCATGGGCTCGGCTCCGAGTACCCCATTGCCCTGGTAACCCACAATTGTGGTGCGGGTCACACAACCTTGGCGTCACGAACAGGATCCGAAACTTGCAGCATTGCGAGCCCTGTGTGCCTGTGGAGTGTTTTGGTGAAAAAGACTGTTTGTGCTTTTGGCGCCAAATACCGCCATATTTGCCGCCATATTCGCGCCCTGCGGCGCTGGAGAAGAAGGTGGGCGTACCTGAAAAGCGCGCAGGGTCTCGGACACGCCCCCGGCTCTGACTCAGCGGCAGGTCCTGCGACAGGAAGTGAACGCTCTGACATCAGAGCGCCTGCGACGAAGGTCCTGTCCCCATCGCTGTGCTTGTGGAGCAGCAGCTTCTGGAAACGGTAGGCCCCGATTAACCAAGGGGGCACTAATATGTCGCAACAACCGGCCGACAGTGCGGCCCCAGCCGGAGGACCCGACTCCGCACTGCGTGGCATTGTAGCGCCAGATGGGGGTGCAGGCCCAGCACCCAGTCCGGTGGTCCCGCTCATGCCACTGTGTAGCCCTGGTATTTAAGGTACACAATACCAGGAGGATGAGTGGAGAGGTAACGGTTAAGGGCTCTACATGACATCACATACACTTGAGACACACCCAGAGGGGTGTGGTTTTCAGCACAAGAGAGTCTGAAGCGTCTCCTGAGGTGGAGAGAGAGAGGTCTTGTGCCTGTCTGGAGAACCAAGATTCCTGTCGACATAGAGAGACAGTCCAGTAGTGGAGGTGGTACGGATAACGGAACGATATCCTAGCCTAGTCAGTGCTAATATTGAGAGTGTGAGCAAGTCGAAGGGGATATGTGTAGCCCTGGTGTGAAGGCACACGCAGTACCCTGGAGAATGTGTGGAGAGATAGCAGTTCAATGCTCTATACCCATTCACTCAATATACACTAGACACACCCTTAGGGTAGTGTAGTGACTCGTAGGGATGGTCAGTGTAGATTCGTTGAGTGATTTAGTGGTCAGTTTCCTGTCTTCGGACAGAGCAGACGTGTGGAGTCTAGCTGGGACTTGGAGGGAGGAAGCAGTCCAGCTTGGTTCTATCAGCAGTTCAGCAAGTGGAGGCCAGTAAGGGCGAGATATAGATCATCTCAGCCTGGTCAGAGCTGTACCTCACTGAAGACATTGATAAAGAAGGAAGAGTTTAGTACAGAAATACTTCAGTCTCCTGTCTCAAGGACAGTGAAGGTTGAGAGACGTGCTCCTGCCTAGAAGATTACTGAGAGTCTGGTAACTAACTCTGAAGGAAGAAAAGAAGGGAGTGATTATATGACTTTTTGCAAGTGTGAGTGTTTATGCTACAAGCGTGGACAAGGCGAAAGGCACAGTGGAAGATATATTTAAAAGTGCTTTTGGATTGGAGAAGTCCTGCACATTGTTACCGGTCACTGGGGACCGAAGGATCACTATAGCTTCACGCTTAGTGGTAAGAAAACCAGAGGCTTATCGGACCTTAGGTCGCGGCAAGCAGCCCCTAAATAGTCGGTACGTAACTGGGGTCAGGGGGAGTGAGGACCTTGAGTCTCTGCATGACAAGATAGGAATTCAGCTCTCTCACAGGAAGGCTCCGACCACAAAACTGACTGGGCAGTACAGCTTTGGAATAGCTGGAGTTATAGAGGGAACTACGCTTCATGCTGGTTGTACTCATCGTTGTGAAAGTAAAGGAGGCCCCTAACTTGTCCAGCTGCTATCTCGAAATACATTCTCCTTGGATCAGCCTCCCTGGGACCTGCCTTACCATCTTACAAGTAAAGGTATGGAAAGACGCTGACCGTGTGAGACTGAGTTATTTACTTGCATGCCTGCACAACCCTGCCTTAACCATCGACCTGAGGGAAGAGTCCCACCTGTAGGGGACCCGACATCTAGCTGCCTCACCATCCCCTCAGAGATCTACAGCAGCGCTGGTCTTAGTGACTAGAAAACTACAGGTGGCGTCACGAACTGTTATCTACCAATCCCCTGTAAATAATCCCCCCCATCATACGCCTGACCGCCAGGGCCACGGACCGAGCCACCGCTGCCAGTGACACAAATCCCATAGACTTCCATGGGCTCGGCTCCGAGTACCCCATTGCCCTGGTAACCCACAATTGTGGTGCGGGTCACACAACCTTGGCGTCACGAACAGGATCCGAAACTTGCAGCATTGCGAGCCCTGTGTGCCTGTGGAGTGTTTTGGTGAAAAAGACTGTTTGTGCTTTTGGCGCCAAATACCGCCATATTTGCCGCCATATTCGCGCCCTGCGGCGCTGGAGAAGAAGGTGGGCGTACCTGAAAAGCGCGCAGGGTCTCGGACACGCCCCCGGCTCTGACTCAGCGGCAGGTCCTGCGACAGGAAGTGAACGCTCTGACATCAGAGCGCCTGCGACGAAGGTCCTGTCCCCATCGCTGTGCTTGTGGAGCAGCAGCTTCTGGAAACGGTAGGCCCCGATTAACCAAGGGGCACTAATATGTCGCAACAACCGGCCGACAGTGCGGCCCCAGCCGGAGGACCCGACTCCGCACTGCGTGGCATTGTAGCGCCAGATGGGGGTGCAGGCCCAGCACCCAGTCCGGTGGTCCCGCTCATGCCACTGTGTAGCCCTGGTATTTAAGGTACACAATACCAGGAGGATGAGTGGAGAGGTAACGGTTAAGGCTCTACATGACATCACATACACTTGAGACACACCCAGAGGGTGTGGTTTTCAGCACAAGAGAGTCTGAAGCGTCTCCTGAGGTGGAGAGAGAGAGGTCTTGTGCCTGTCTGGAGAACCAAGATTCCTGTCGACATAGAGAGACAGTCCAGTAGTGGAGGCTGGTACGGATAACGGAACGATATCCTAGCCTAGTCAGTGCTAATATTGAGAGTGTGAGCAAGTCGAAGGGGATATGTGTAGCCCTGGTGTGAAGGCACACGCAGTACCCTGGAGAATGTGTGGAGAGATAGCAGTTCAATGCTCTATACCCATTCACTCAATATACACTAGACACACCCTTAGGGTAGTGTAGTGACTCGTAGGGAGTGGTCAGTGTAGATTCGTTGAGTGATTTAGTGGTCAGTTTCCTGTCTTCGGACAGAGCAGACGTGTGGAGTCTAGCTGGGACTTGGAGGGAGGAAGCAGTCCAGCTTGGTTCTATCAGCAGTTCAGCAAGTGGAGGCCAGTAAGGGCGAGATATAGATCACCTCAGCCTGGTCAGAGCTGTACCTCACTGAAGACATTGATAAAGAAGGAAGAGTTTAGTACAGAAATACTTCAGTCTCCTGTCTCAAGGACAGTGAAGGTTGAGAGACGTGCTCCTGCCTAGAAGATTACTGAGAGTCTGGTAACTAACTCTGAAGGAAGAAAAGAAGGGAGTGATTATATGACTTTTTGCAAGTGTGAGTGTTTATGCTACAAGCGTGGACAAGGCGAAAGGCACAGTGGAAGATATATTTAAAAGTGCTTTTGGATTGGAGAAGTCCTGCACATTGTTACCGGTCACTGGGGACCGAAGGATCACTATAGCTTCACGCTTAGTGGTAAGAAAACCAGAGGCTTATCGGACCTTAGGTCGCGGCAAGCAGCCCCTAAATAGTCGGTACGTAACTGGGGTCAGGGGGAGTGAGGACCTTGAGTCTCTGCATGACAAGATAGGAATTCAGCTCTCTCACAGGAAGGCTCCGACCACAAAACTGACTGGGCAGTACAGCTTTGGAATAGCTGGAGTTATAGAGGGAACTACGCTTCATGCTGGTTGTACTCATCGTTGTGAAAGTAAAGGAGGCCCCTAACTTGTCCAGCTGCTATCTCGAAATACATTCTCCTTGGATCAGCCTCCCTGGGACCTGCCTTACCATCTTACAAGTAAAGGTATGGAAAGACGCTGACCGTGTGAGACTGAGTTATTTACTTGCATGCCTGCACAACCCTGCCTTAACCATCGACCTGAGGGAAGAGTCCCACCTGTAGGGGACCCGACATCTAGCTGCCTCACCATCCCCTCAGAGATATACAGCAGCGCTGGTACAAATTACCAGAGACTACAGGTGGCGTCACGAACTGTATATATATATCCCCTGTAAATATACCCCCCAACATACGCCTGACCGCCAGGGCCACAGACCGAGCCACCGCTACCTGTGACAATCCCCATAGACTTCCATGGGCTCGGCTCTGAGTACCCCATTGCCCTGGTAATCCACAATTGTGGTGGCGGGTCGATACAAATTTGGCGTCACGAACAGGATGCGAAACTCGCAGAATTGCGAGCCCTGTGTGCCTATGGAATTGTTTTTGTGAAAAAGGACTGTTTGCACTTTTGGCGCCAAAATCGCCATCTTTGTCGCCATATTCGCGCCCTCGGCGCTGGAGAAGAAGGTGGGCGTACCTTCGTGGGCGTGTACCCCCCTGTGGCGCGAAGAGAATGCCTGCCCTCTCAAAGTGCTATTACAACATGCGATCCTGCCCTACAGCAAAGGAGGTCCGCCTCCTCTTCACCTTTCCTGCAAAGAGGAGGAGACGCAAACCCCGCCTCCACGGAAGAGACCGGACGTCTCTGGAGGGAGATGAGAGAACGCTCTGGAACATCATGGAAGCAGGACGTGTGCAGCCGAGCAGGGAAGCGGAGGAAGGCAGGCCCCGTTCCCCAGCCAAGCTGCCACCAGCAC
Organism: Oophaga sylvatica; assembly: GCA_033576555.1. NCBI lineage: Eukaryota > Metazoa > Chordata > Amphibia > Anura > Dendrobatidae > Oophaga > Oophaga sylvatica. The sequence continues at coordinate 38,989 of JARQOD010000086.1, forward strand.
CGGAATCATCCGTGGTCCTGCACCTGCAGCAAGCATTGCTGGAAATTAAAGAAGAAAATGCACGACTGAAAAAGATGATTTTGCCACAACCTGGATTTGAAGAGATAGAGAGACGCCGACGTAACCTGATGCAGTGGCGACTGTGGAACACGGTGTCCTCCCCTCTCGACGACCCCCCACGATTCGAGTTACCGAAAATTCTGCTGCCCAAGGCAAAGGAGCAACCGGAGGCTGCCCCCGAAAGTACCGATCCTGATCCCACCGGTGAAGCGGTGGAGGCGAAGGAGGTTGAGGAGGTACCGCCAGTTCCGGAACGCCCGCCCGGCCAGGAGGCCGCAGCAGAGGATCGATCCCCGATAGGGACACCGGAGGGGTCCTGTCCGTCATTACCAGACGTTGACTGGGATGAGATGGCGCGCCTGGATGACGTCGCCTACACCGCCCAGTGGGAACGTGAGTGGCAGCGTCGTGAGGAGAAACAACAACGACAGCAGGAGGAAGAGCGGGAAGCTCAGCGGAATCGACAGCGGCAGCATGCAGAGCTGATCGCGGACAAGGAAAGTGTCCGTCGAGAAAAAGGTACTCTGAGGGAACCGCGGCGGCAGGGGTGTGTGACTGAGTTCCAGCTCCGAAAGGGCTGGGGCTTCATAAGAGAACCGGGCCTCTACCCAGGGGTCTTTGTCAGCAGACGTGATGTAGAATCCCACCTACCGCAAGGCCATCCCGGGAGGGACCTAGTTAATGGAGACATTGTCACATATACACGGCACTGGGGAATGAAGGGATGGTATGCCCTTAACGTCACCGTCGTCCGTGACCCCGTCCCCGACGCAGGTAACGTCACCACTACCGCAGCGTCCCCGTCTCCAGCTCAAACAGCATCCGGCCGTGCCCCAGCATCGCCCCCTGCAGGCTCCTCGCAAATGGAAGCAATGTCTACATACTCTTCGTCATCTAGTCATCCTTCTGCATCGCAACTTGCGACCCAGTTTCCATCGCAATCTATGACACGATCGATTTCGCTAACTGTAACGCAAATTGAAACGCAATCGGTGTCTCGCAAGGAGAAAGTACCCGTTGCGCCCCTAGAGGTTCGCACGAGAACTGTGGCGACCCAGACCCTAATAGCAGCACACGACTTGTTAGTCATGGGATCTAGGGACCATCGCATTGTTCCAGCCCCCGGGATGGAAAGTGTAATCAAAGTTAACCAAGAAATGTGAAGAACGGTAGGACCCAGACAGGGTTTACCGCAACTAAGAAGATGTACATAAGTTTTATAAAAGTGAAAATGTTTTGCACAAGTTAAATGTGTATATAACGAATATATATTTTGCCAAAAGTAGAATGCCCGGCTGGGTAATCAGATAAAAAGTTTTTGCACTTTATTGTGATGTGATTTGATATAATGTGTTTTTTCTTATTATGGACTCAGAGGCTGAGGACTGTGCCAGCCCAGAACTTATCTGTATATAGTTGCACCTTGTGCCTTATCTTGGTTTTACATAAAACCACCACAACTACCTCTGAACATAAAACCCGTGTGGTGTGGCACTGAGTGAGGTCTGCATTCGGATGTCCTGCAGCCCACCCAGGACCCACGTTGAAGGTTTGGTGCGGGTCCTTCACAAGAATTTTGCTGTGTATTAAATGAAAATGTATATTTAATATTTTGCACTTTTCTACATTTAATGTTTTGTTTGCAACGTTCAAGACATTCTTACCTCCCGGATGGGACGAATTAATGTTTAATGTTGATGTTTAATGCATAAACAAAATTGTCTCTTTGTATTTTACAGCCCGGGAGTGCTGTCTTTTACCATGGGGGAATGTGTAGCCCTGGTGTGAAGGCACACGCAGTACCCTGGAGAATGTGTGGAGAGATAGCAGTTCAATGCTCTATACCCATTCACTCAATATACACTAGACACACCCTTAGGGTAGTGTAGTGACTCGTAGGGAGTGGTCAGTGTAGATTCGTTGAGTGATTTAGTAGTCAGTTTCCTGTCTTCGGACAGAGCAGACGTGTGGAGTCTAGCTGGGACTTGGAGGGAGGAAGCAGTCCAGCTTGGTTCTATCAGCAGTTCAGCAAGTGGAGGCCAGTAAGGGCGAGATATAGATCACCTCAGCCTGGTCAGAGCTGTACCTCACTGAAGACATTGATAAAGAAGGAAGAGTTTAGTACAGAAATACTTCAGTCTCCTGTCTCAAGGACAGTGAAGGTTGAGAGACGTGCTCCTGCCTAGAAGATTACTGAGAGTCTGGTAACTAACTCTGAAGGAAGAAAAGAAGGGAGTGATTATATGACTTTTTGCAAGTGTGAGTGTTTATGCTACAAGCGCGGACAAGGCGAAAGGCACAGTGGAAGAATATTTTAAAAGTGCTTTTGGATTGGAGAAGTCCTGCACATTGTTACCGGTCACTGGGGACCGAAGGATCACTATAGCTTCACGCTTAGTGGTAAGAAAACCAGAGGCTTATCGGACCTTAGGTCGCGGCAAGCAGCCCCTAAATAGTCGGTACGTAACTGGGGTCAGGGGGAGTGAGGACCTTGAGTCTCTGCAGGACAAGATAGGAATTCAGCTCTCTCACAGGAAGGCTCCGACCACAAAACTGACTGGGCAGTACAGCTTTGGAATAGCTGGAGTTATAGAGGGAACTACGCTTCATGCTGGTTGTACTCATCGTTGTGAAAGTAAAGGAGGCCCCTAACTTGTCCAGCTGCTATCTCGAAATACATTCTCCTTGGATCAGCCTCCCTGGGACCTGCCTTACCATCTTACAAGTAAAGGTATGGAAAGACGCTGACCGTGTGAGACTGAGTTATTTACTTGCATGCCTGCACAACCCTGCCTTAACCATCGACCTGAGGGAAGAGTCCCACCTGTAGGGGACCCGACATCTAGCTGCCTCACCATCCCCTCAGAGATATACAGCAGCGCTGGTACAAATTACCAGAGACTACAGGTGGCGTCACAAACTGTATATATATATCCCCTGTAAATATACCCCCCAACATACGCCTGACCGCCAGGGCCACAGACCAGAGCCACCGCTACCTGTGACAATCCCCATAGACTTCCATGGGCTCGGCTCTGAGTACCCCATTGCCCTGGTAATCCACAATTGTGGTGGCGGGTCGATACAAATAGAGGAAAGGAATTCAGAAGTGCTTTAGGATTGAAGGATCCTGCACATTGTCACCGGTCACTGGGGACTGAGGTGTCACTATAGCTCCAGGCCTAGTGACAGAAGAACCAGAGGCTTACTGGACCTTAGGTCGCAGCAAGCAGCCTTGGAGTGTCAGTACGTAACAGGGGTCAGGTGGAATAGGAACTTTGAGCCTGATCAGCAACAGCAAGAACCTAGTTCCATCACAGGAAGGCTCCGACCACAAAACTGACCGGGCAGTACAGCTTTGAAATAGCTGGAGTTTCAGGAGTGAACTACGCTTTATGCTGGTTGGACTCATCATCATTGGAAAGTTAAGGAGAACCCTAACTTGCTCAGCCGTTGCCTCAAAACTCATCCTCCATCAACCCCATCAGCCTCCCGGGACCTGCCTTATCATCTGAGAAGTAAAAGGTATGGAAAGACGCTGATGTGTGAGACTGTGTTATTCAATTGCATCCCTGCACTACCCCACCATAACTATCGACCTGAGGGAAGAGTCCCACCTGTAGGGGACCCGACATCTAGCTGCCTCACCATCCCTCAGAGTTCTACAGCAGCGCTGGTCTCAGTGATCAGAGAACTACAGGTGGCGTCACGAACTGTATATAAATCTATCCCCTGTAAATATACCCCCCCAACATACGCCTGACCGCCAGGGCCACAGACCGAGCCACCGCTACCTGTGACATCCCCATAGACTTCCATGGGCTCGGCTCTGAGTACCCCATTGCCCTGGTAACCCACAATTGTGGTGCATGGTCGAGACAAAAACTTGGCGTCATGAACAGGATGCGAAACTCGCAAAATTGCGAGCCCTGTGTGCCTGTGGAGTTGCTTTTGTGAAAAAGGACTGTCTGTGCTTTTGGCGCCAAATACCGCCATATTTGCCGCCATATTCGCGCCCTGAGGCGCTGGAGAAGAAGGTGGGCGTACCTGAAAGAGCGCGCAGAGTCTTGGACACGCCCCCGGCTCTGACTCATCGGCAGGTCCTGCGACAGGAAGTGAACGCTCTGACATCAGAGCGCCTGCGACGAAGGTCCTGTTCCCACTGCGGTGCCTGTGAAATAGCAGCGTCTGAAACCGGTAGGCTCCGTTTAACCAAGGGGGCGCTAAGATGTCACAACAACCGGCTGACAGTGCGGCCCCAGCCGGAGTCCCCATCCCGCACCGCTGGTATTGTAGCGCCAGATGGGGCGCAGGCCCGCACCCAGTCCGGTAGTCCCGATCATGCCACTAACGCTCCCATATATGCCTGGGGCGAAATGGCTTCCCCAGTACAGCGGTGAGCCAGGCACATTAGCAGGCTTCAAGCGGAAGTTATGCAGCATCCTAGAAATGTACTCCATGCCTGAGAGACAAAAAGCTGCTGTGCTAATAGGGCAGCTAACTGGCGCTGCTGAGAGGGAAGTGGAGACTTGGGATACCGTTGATCAGGAGTCGGTACCTGCGATCTTCCTTAAGCTACATGCCATATTTGAAGATCACACGGAAACGGATCTCCGGATGGCCTTCTATCACTGTTCACAACAGCCAGGTGACAGCATCCGGGACTACGCTTGCCGACTACAGGAGCCCTGAGAGCCCTCAAGCAAATTAACAATTTAAATGCTATCGACGAGAATAGAATGCTGAAAGAACAATTTATACAGGGATTGAGATCCCCAGAGGAACGCAGAACTGTAAATTGGTGGTCCTTAGATCATCCGGATGCTACCTTTGATGCCCTAAAGGACATGGCAATAAAAGGGCTGCGGCCCCTGGGCAAACCTGAGGTGGCAACCCAACATCATCAGGCTGAAGTCCCTCTGGAACCGGCTGTAACCCCCTTTTCCCCGCTAGTGGCTGAAGCCAAAGCGCAGGTGACACCACCCAGTGAATTGGATTGTCTGCGCTCAGAGGTGCGCCAGCTGACTAAAAATCTGGCTGCTGTGATGAGTGCCCTGCAGCTGCGGAAAGAGGAAGAAGGGAAGATCTTGTTAGCTGACTGCCCAGAAGACGTCCCGTGGATGAACCGGAGAAGAAGGAAGACGTCGCCCCCCCGGAGGAGGACAACGCCACCCCCAGGAGCGACCTCTGATCAACACCCTCCTCGTCGAGAGATCACCTGTTACCGATGCAACCGGAAAGGTCATATGTCTCCACAGTGTCCTTTAAACGGGCAGAACCTGGGTCCGAGGGCCAACACCCAGGAGAATACCCGTCAGGCCCCCTAGACTGGAACCGCAGGTATGTGGGTGGGCGACCCTACCTGTCTATCATCCTAGATGGTATTGCAGTTCCGGCATTGTTAGACACTGGGTCTCAGGTGACCCTAATACCTGATGCCCTATATACTAAGTACTGGTCAATGGACAGTCTTAAACCCCCGAGCCCTGATTTTACCGTGTATGCTTTTAATGGTCTTCCTGTAGAAGTACTCGGGACAAAATGTGTAGATGTGAAGGTGGGCAGAGAGGAGTTGAAAGACCAGGGCTTCTGGTAGTAAAGACTGTAAATGAGGAGAACGGTTTAAATATAATTTTGGGTACTAACATTATCGGTAATTGTTTGGGAGAAGTTGTGTTCTTACTCCAACAGCTCGCTGAGAATGCCCGACCAAGGCAGAGAGGAGTAATCCAAAGAGAGATCCGGGCCCTGGTGTGTCAGCAACAAGCGAAGCTCACAGACGGCGAAATTGGTAATGTACGGGTCACTGACTCGGATCCTATTGTGATACCCCCAATGAGTGAAATGATCATCTGGTGCAGGGCAGCCATAGGTCTGAGAGGACAGAATTACCAAACTGTAGTAGAACCCCACCATTCAGAACATAGACCTACACTTATGACTGCTAGGGGAGTAGTGGAAGTGGTGAATGGAAGAGTACCGGTACGGCTTCTCAATTGGGGAGATGATGAGGTAAACTTACCCCGTTATGCAACCATTGCTAAACTACATGCTGTTGACAATAATTCTATTCTCCCAGCTGAGTCCTTAGACTCCCGCCAAATAGCGGAGGACAATGACCCGGCAACCCAGGTGGCGGAATGGTGTCAGCAACTCCATGTTGGGACGGACACCACTCCCGCTCACCAGAAGCAAGGGGTATTACGGGTGGTGCAAGAGTACGCCCAAGTGTTTAGCAAGAATCCACTTGATTTTGGGATAATTAAGGAGTACAACATCATATCCCTACAGGCAGTCATCCTCCCATCAAAGAGCGGTATAGGCCCATACCTCCAGCCCATTATCAGAAGGCTAAAGAAATGTTGCATGATATGAAGAAAGCCGGGGTGATAAGGGATAGTTGTAGCCCCTGGGCAGCCCCTCTAGTTCTGGTTAAAAAGAAAGATGGTAGTATGAGAATGTGTGTGGATTACAGGCAGGTGAACCGCATAACACACAAGGATGCATACCCGTTACCACGTATAGAGGAATCATTAGCTGCTCTGAAAACGGCTAACTACTTTTCTACCCTCGATCTGACTAGTGGGTACTGGCAAGTGGCTGTGGCTGAGGAGGATCGTGAGAAAACGGCTTTCACCACCCCAATGGGGCTCTGTGAGTTCGACAGAATGCCGTTTGGGCTCAGCAGTGCCCCAGGAACATTTCAGAGAGTGATGGAAAATTGCTTGGGACATCTCAATTTTGAAACTGTGCTGCTATACCTTGACGACGTCATCGTGTATTCCAAGACTTATGAGGACCATCTGAAGCACCTGGCAGAAGTATTTGAGTCCCTGTCCAGGTACGGGATGAAGTTGAAACCCTCAAAATGCCATCTACTCAAACAGAAGGTACAATACTTGGGGCACATCGTCAGTTCGGAAGGAGTAGCGCCGGACCCAGAGAAAGTCACTGCCATCCAGAAGTGGCCGGAGCCGAAGAACCTTAAGGAAGTGCGACAGTTCCTGGGACTAACGGGTTACTACAGGAGGTTCGTGAAAGATTGCACGAAGAAGGCAGCGCCTCTACAGGACCTCCTAGTAGGCCAATCCCTAAAGAGCAGAAACCCTCCCTTTAATTGGGGTAAGGAACAGGCTGACGCATTCCAAAAGATGAAAGAGATCCTTACAGGTGATGAGATCCTGACGTATCCTGATTACAGTCAACCGTTCCTGCTGTACACCGATGCAAGTAATGAAGGTTTAGGAGCAGTTCTCAGTCAGAAGCAGAATGGCCAAGAAAAAGTCATCGCTTATGCTAGCAGAAAACTCAGGCCAACTGAGAGAAATCCGGAAAATTATAGTAGCTTCAAGCTGGAGTTTTTGGCGTTGGTCTGGGCCATTACTGAAAGATTTAAGCACTACCTTGCCTCCAACAAGTTCACGGCGTACACAGACAACAACCCGTTAACGCACCTGGAAACCGCCAAGCTGGGCGCCATGGAGCAGCGTTGGATGGCTCGGTTGTCCAATTACCAGTTTACTATCAAGTACCGGGCAGGCCGAAAGAATGCTAATGCCGACGCATTGTCCCGAATGCCGCATGACTCTGACACGGAAGAAGAATTGGACGACTTGGAAGAAATTGAGCTACCTGCGTTCCATCGAAATGGGGTAGTCCACGAGCATCGAGTCTACAGAAAGCAGTATGGTGCAACATTAAATCCTTTACCCCATCACAGCTGGAAAGAGACTCAGGACAGCGATCCAGTGGTCAGCCGTATCAAGGAGTTGTTAAGACAGGAAGGTTCCTCCTTGGAAAAAGATGCACCTATGTCAGCAAAGCTCCTGTGGAACGAGAGAAGCAGGTTGTTCCTATACCGTGAAAAGTTGTGCAGGAGATACGTTAACCCCAGGACCCACGAGATGGTCTGGCAGATAGTGGTCCCCAAGGCAGACGTCCAAATGGTGTTGGAAGCATACCACGATCAAGCAGGACACTTTGGCTGGAGAAAGCTGGAGACCCTGTTGAGGTGCCGGTTCTACTGGGTAGGGATGCGTAGCTCCATCGAGAGGTGGTGTCGGAACTGTGGACCCTGTGGTCTCTGAAGAAAGGACTACGGTAGTCAGAAGGCACCCCTGCAACCTATCCGGACGACTCGTCCCCTGGAGATTGTGGCCCTGGACCACGTCAAATTGTCGCCAAGTAGATCTGGATACTCATATGCCTTGACCATGGTGGACCATTACTCCAGATTTCTGGTGGTTGTTCCAGTTAAGGACCAGACAGCAGTGACGGCAGCAAAAACCTTTCAAGCAAGCTTCTGCAGGCCGCATGGGTATCCGGAGCAAGTATTAACCGATCAAGGACCTGCTTTCGAAGCCGATCTATTCAAGGAATTCTGTCACATGTATGGGTGCAAGAAAATTAGAACAACACCATACCATCCTCAAACCAACGGTCTTTGCGAGAAAATGAACCATATTGTCCTTGATTTGTTGAAATCCATACCGTTGGAAGACAGGAATCGATGGCCGGACTTACTACCTGATTTGGTTGACTTGTATAACCATATACCTGTAAGTTCCACTAACTGCACTCCAGCCTATCTTATGAGAGCAAGGCCCGGAAGACTACCAATGGATTTAGAACTTGGAGTGGTAGAACCGGAGGCAGATGACGCCGTTGAAAGCTGGGACATCAATCGGCAAGAGCAATATAGAAGAGTGCAAGTCTGCGTAGAGGAAAGTCTCAACAAGGCACGGGGAAAACAGGAAGATATTTACAACAGGAATGCTCCTGCCAAGCCTTTGATGCCTGGAGAAGTGGTATTGAAAAGGAAAAGGAAAATGCACAAATTGGATAACCAGTGGGAGCAAGAACCCTACGTTGTACAAGATTCCAAATATGACAACAGAAAAGTTTGTATCATCAGTAAGGACGGAGGAAGAACGATAACCACTGTGTCCAGAGACCATTTGAAATTGTGTCCAGAACCCTTAAAGCTTCGTGAAAAGAACCCTGTCATCAATCAAGAAGAAAGAAAAGAAGAGGTCATACACACGGATCTGGGAGATTTCCCTGCGGATTGGCCGAGACTGGGAGATGCTGTAATAATTCCGGTGTTGCAGTTTTATCAGCCACAAGAGGAAGTTCTACCTCCAGTTGTGCCTATAGTGCCAGTTGAGCCAGTTCAAGAGTTACCCATTCCAGCAGCACCTCAACCTACAGAACCTCAAGAGGAAGAATCATCTGAAGCAGCGCCCCATGCTATGGGATCCCCTGGTGAAGCTGACTCACACCGCCCAGCCATCAGTACGCTTGCCAGATCCATAGAAAGATTGAGGCAGTTCTATAGTTTGCCGTTACGCAGTGCAGATAGATCACAGATTAATATACCTGAAGCTACTCCACGTAGATCAGAGCGAACCACAAAAGGGAAGGTACCCATTCGATACCAGCAGTAATTATAACAAACTAATGTGAATATTGTAAAAAGTCTATATATATATGCGTCCTTTACTATTTTATGGACTTAGAGGCTGTGGACTACGCCAGCTCAGAACTTATTCTGTATATAGTTGCACTTTGTGCATAATATTGGTTTTACATAAAACCACCTCAACTACCTCTGAATACAAAACCCGTGTGGTGTGGCACTGAGTGAGGTCTGCATTCGGATGTCCTGCAGCCCACCCAGGACCCACGTTGAAGGTTTGGTGCGGGTCCTTCACAAGAATATTGTCATCTATGTATATGAAAATGTCTATTTAAAATTTTGTATTTTTCTAATTTTAATGTTTAATGCAACGTTCAAGAGATTCGTACCTCCCGGATGGGAAGAAGTTAATGTTTATTGTTATTACAAAAACAAAAATTTCTGTCTTCTTGTATTTTACAGCCCGGGAGTGCTGTCTTTTACCATGGGGGAATGTGTAGCCCTGGTATTTAAGGTACACAATACCAGGAGGATGAGTGGAGAGGTAACGGTTAAGGGCTCTACATGACATCACATACACTTGAGACACACCCAGAGGGGTGTGGTTTTCAGCACAAGAGAGTCTGAAGCGTCTCCTGAGGTGGAGAGAGAGAGGTCTTGTGCCTGTCTGGAGAACCAAGATTCCTGTCGACATAGAGAGACAGTCCAGTAGTGGAGGCTGGTACGGATAACGGAACGATATCCTAGCCTAGTCAGTGCTAATATTGAGAGTGTGAGCAAGTCGAAGGGGATAGAGGAAAGGAATTCAGAAGTGCTTTAGGATTGAAGGATCCTGCACATTGTCACCGGTCACTGGGGACTGAGGTGTCACTATAGCTCCAGGCCTAGTGACAGAAGAACCAGAGGCTTACTGGACCTTAGGTCGCAGCAAGCAGCCTTGGAGTGTCAGTACGTAACAGGGGTCAGGTGGAATAGGAACTTTGAGCCTGATCAGCAACAGCAAGAACCTAGTTCCATCACAGGAAGGCTCCGACCACAAAACTGACCGGGCAGTACAGCTTTGAAATAGCTGGAGTTTCAGGAGTGAACTACGCTTTATGCTGGTTGGACTCATCATCATTGGAAAGTTAAGGAGAACCCTAACTTGCTCAGCCGTTGCCTCAAAACTCATCCTCCATCAACCCCATCAGCCTCCCGGGACCTGCCTTATCATCTGAGAAGTAAAAGGTATGGAAAGACGCTGATGTGTGAGACTGTGTTATTCAATTGCATCCCTGCACTACCCCACCATAACTATCGACCTGAGGGAAGAGTCCCACCTGTAGGGACCCGACATCTAGCTGCCTCACCATCCCCTCAGAGATCTACAGCAGCGCTGGTCTCAGTGATCAGAGAACTACAGGTGGCGTCACGAACTGTATATAAATCTATCCCCTGTAAATATACCCCCCCAACATACGCCTGACCGCCAGGGCCACAGACCGAGCCACCGCTACCTGTGACAACCCCATAGACTTCTACGGGCTCGGCTCTGAGTACCCCATTGCCCTGGTAACCCACAATTGTGGTGCGTGGTCGAGACACCACTAACGCTCCCATATATGCCTGGGGCGAAATGGCTTCCCCAGTACAGCGGCGAGCCAGGCACTTTAGCAGGATTCAAACGGAAG
>JARQOD010000086.1:50236-236146 GCA_033576555.1 Oophaga sylvatica
ATATGCAGTGTCCTGGAAATGTACTCCATGTCTGAGAGGCAAAAAGCTGCAGTATTAATAGGGCAGCTAACTGGCGCTGCTGAGAGAGAAGTGGAGACTTGGGCTACCATGGACCAGGAGTTGGTGCCTGCGATCCTCTTATAGTTACAGGCCATTTTTGAAGATCGCACCGAAACAGATCTCCGGATGGCATTCTACAACTGTTCACAGCAACCAAGTGACAGATAAGGGACTATGCCTGCCGACTACAAGGGGCCCTGAGAGCCCTCAAGCAGGTTAATACCATAAGTGTCATTGATGAAAGTAAGATGCTGAAAGAACAATTTGTGCAAGGACTGAGGTCCCAATCGGAACGCAGAACTGTAAATTGGTGGTCTTTAGATCATCCAGATGCCACCTTTGATGCCCTAAAGGACATGGCAATAAAAGGACTGCGACCACTGGGCAAACCTGAAGTGGCAACCCAACATCACCAGGGTGAAATCACTCTGGAACCGGCAGTTACCACCTTTTCCCCGCTAGCGGCAGAAGCCAAAACGCAGGTGACGCCCCCTAGTGAACTGGACTGTCTGCGCTCGGAAGTGCGCCAGTTGACTAAAAATCTGGCTGCTGTGATGAGTGCCCTGCAGCTGCGGAAAGAGGAAGAAGGAAAGATCTTATTAGCCGACTGCCCGGAGGATGTCCCATGGATGAACCGGAGGAGAAGGAGGACGTCGCCCCACCGGAGGAGGACAACGCCACCCCCAGGAGCGACCCCTGACCAGCACCCTCCTCGCCGGGAGATCATCTGTTACCGCTGCAACCGGAAAGGTCATATGTCTACACAGTGTCCTTTAAACGGGCAGAACCTGGGTTCGAGGGCCAACACCCAGGTGGAGACTCGTCAGGCCCCTTAGATTGGAACCGCAGGTTCGTGGGTGGACGACCCTACCTGTCCATCATTCTGGATGGGATTGCGGTTCCGGCGTTGCTAGATACTGGGTCTCAGGTGACCATAATACCTGATGCCCTATATACGAAGTTCTGGTCTATGGATAGTCTTCAACCCCCGAGCCCTGACTTTACCGTGTATGCTTCTAATGGTCTCCCTGTGGAAGTACTCGGGACCAAAAGTGTGGATGTGAAAGTGGGCAGAGAGGAGTTGAAAGACCAGGGGCTTCTAGTAGTAAAGACTGTAAATGAAGAGAACGGTTTAAATATAATTTTGGGTACTAACATTATCAGTAACTGTCTGGGAGAAGTTGTGTTTCTACTCCAACAGCTCGCTGAGATTGCCCGACCAAGGCAGAAGGAGTGATCCAGAGAGAGATCCGGGCCCTGATGTGTCAGCAGCAAGCGAAGCTTACAGACGGCGAGATTGGTAATGTACGGGTCACCGACTCGAATCCTATTGTGATACCCCCAATGTTGTGAATGGGTTTGAGATGAGTTCTGAGCAGAGGTCCCTCTGGTGGTTACAAGCGGTATAGTGAGGATTGGGAATCAGGTGTTACTGATTGGTCTTATTTAAGGGAATCATTTTCCCATCAGGGTTGCCGGTGATCAATTGTTCTGGTCTGAATCCTTCTTTCCAGTTTCCCTTGTAGCCTGCTGTGTCGTGTCTGCATCTCCTGCTGTCAGATAAGACAATTTCTTATTTTGTGTTTTTGCTATATTTTTGCATTTTGTCCTGCACTTCTGTGGGGGCCTTCTGGGTCCCCTCCGGGGGCTTTTGCCCTCTCAGTTTAGTCCAGCCACTGTGTTTTGTACTTTTGCTTTTTGCAGTTATTTCAGTGGCTGCTGTTTTTGTTACACCAGAGAACTAATTTAGGTGGTAGAGGTCGTGTGATCTCAGGTGATTTTGAAATTAGTATGTTGGTGTTTTTCAGGGTTTTCTGGGATTGCAGTAAGTACCCTTCCTGTCCTTTTCTATTTAGATAGTTTGGGCCCCAGCGTTTGCTCATACTATTTTCTTTCTGTGTCAGTATTTCCTCTTGTCTAACCGCCATTACATGTTTGGGGGCTTTCTATTATCTTTGGGGTTCTGCTCCGGGGCAGATAGCTTTCCTATTTCTATCTTTAGGTGTAGTTAGTTTCTCAGGCTGTGACGAGGCGTCTAGGACCATCGTAGGAACGCTCCACGGCTGCCTCTAGTTGTGGTGGTTAGTCAGGGTACTGCAATCTCATAGATTCCAACTGCTCTGGTGTATTTCCTTTTTTACCTGCACTCCTCAGCTACCGTAACATAACAGTATCACCGGCCATAAAAATTGTATGGTACTCACAGAAGGAAAAAAAAGAAATATTTTGAAGGAAGAAAAGTTGTCAGAGATATTTTTCTGTTTGTTGCATTTTTTTTTTTTTTTCCCTCTGTATCTCTGGGTGCTGGGGAGGATCTTTTCTCCCAATGGAGTTTGCACAGTTGTCTGGCCGTGTGGATCAGCTTGCCACTGAGGTTCGGAGTATTGCATCTATCTTGCTAGGTTGCCTGTTGTGGAACCTAGGATCCCCATGCCAGATTTGTTTTCAGGGGATCGAGCTAAGTTTCAGAATTTCAAAAATAATTGTAAATTGTTTCTTGCCTTAAAATCTAAGTCCTCAGGAAACGCAGCGCAGCAGGTTCAAATTATCATCTCTCTCCTGCGCGGCGATCCTCAGGATTGGGCTTTTTCCCTGACACCTGGGGATCCTGTTTTGAGTGATGTTGATGCATTTTTTCAGGCTTTGGGGTTATTGTACGATGAGCCTAATATCACTGATCAAGCTGAAAAAGCCTTGTTGGCATTAAATCAGGGGCTTGATGACGCTGAGTTATACTGTCAGAGATTCCGTAGGTGGGCAGTCCTGACCAAATGGAATGACGACGCTTTGGCGGCCCTTTTCCGGAAGGGTCTGTCGGATAATGTAAAGGATGTTATGGTGGGATTCCCTGTCCCCTCTGGTCTCAATGATTCTATGTCATTAGCGATTCAAATTGACAGACGTTTGCGTGAGCGGAGAAGTATGCGTGGAGTGGTGTTGCCTTGTGAGCCAGCTGCTGAGCCCATGCAGTGTGATGGAGTGGTGTCTGGGGCACAGCGTCATGAGTTTCGAAAGCGCAATGGGTTATGTTTCTACTGTGGTGATGCCTCTCATGCTATTTCAGTCTGCCCTAAGCGGGGAAGACGTTTTGCACGCTCAGTTGTCTTGGGTAGTGTTCAGACTAAGTTTTTATTAACTGTCACTCTGATATGCTCTCTGTCCTCATTTTCTGCTCAGGCTTTCGTTGATTCTGGAGCAGCTATTAACCTGATGGATTATGATTTTGCTAAACGTTGTGGATTTCCCTTGATACCCCTACAGAAGTCTATTCCCCTACTGGGGATCGATTCTACCCCTTTGGCTGAGAATAAACCCCAGTTTTCTACTCAGGTGATAATGAGGGTTGAACCTGATCACCAGGAGTGCTGCAAATTTTTGGTTCTATATAATCTGCATGACATTATCGTGCTGGGTTTCCCTTGGTTACAGTCTCATAATCCTGTTTTGGATTGGAAATCTGTGTCTGTAACCAGTTGGGGCTGCCAATGTGTTAATACCAACACTCCTGTTTTTTCTGCCTCCCCCCAGGCTGAGGATGTTCCTGACTTTTTGTTTGATTTTTCTGATGTGTTTAGCGAAAGTAAATCTGCATCCTTACCTCCCCATAGGAGCTATGACTGCGCTATTGAATTAGTGCCAGGTAGTAAATTCCCTAAGGGTCGCCTCTTTAACTTGTCTGTACCTGAACATGACGCTATGCGGTCTTATATCAAGGAATCATTGGAGAAGGGTCATATCAGACCATCCTCTTCACCCTTAGGTGCCGGTTTTTTCTTTGTGGCCAAAAAAGATGGTTCATTAAGGCCGTGTATTGATTATCGTCTCTTGAACAATATTACTGTGAAATATCAATACCCGTTACCCTTGATTTCTGACCTGTTTTCCAGGGTGAAAAACGCTACTTGGTTTACCAAGCTTGACCTCAGGGGGGCGTATAACCTTATTCGCATTAAGCACGGGGATGAATGGAAGACGGCATTTAACACCCCTGAAGGGCATTTTGAGTACCTTGTGATGCCCTTTGGGCTCACTAATGCTCCTTCCGTCTTCCAGTCCTTCATGAATGACATTTTCAGGGATTTTGTGGACAAGTTTCTGATTGTTTATTTGGATGATATCTTGATTTTTTCTAATGACTGGGACTCTCATGTGAAACATGTTCGAACTGTATTCCAGATTTTGAGAGAGAATGCTCTGTATGTGAAGGGATCAAAGTGTCTTTTTGGCGTACAGAAGATCTCATTTCTGGGATTCATTTTGTCCCCATCTGTTATTGAAATGGACCCGGTCAAGGTTCAGGCCATCTGTGATTGGGTCCAACCTACTTCATTAAAGGCTCTTCAGAGATTTTTGGGTTTTGCCAATTTTTATCGTAAATTTATTGGTAATTTCTCTGTTATTGTTAAACCATTAACTGATTTGACCAGAAAGGGTTCTGATGTGGTGAATTGGCCTCCTGAGGCAGTCTCTGCGTTTCAGGAACTTAAGCAGAGATTCACTTCTGCTCCTGTTCTACGGCAGCCTGATGTTTCTCTGCCATTTCAGGTGGAGGTTGATGCCTCTGAAATTGGGGCAGGTGCCGTTTTGTCCCAAAAAGATCCAGAGACCTCTAAAAGTAACCCTTGTGCCTTTTTCTCTCGAAAATTTTCTCCTACTGAACGTAATTATGACGTGGGTAATCGGGAGTTATTGGCCATGAAGTGGGCTTTTGAAGAGTGGAGACATTGGCTGGAGGGAGCCAAACATCAGGTGGTGGTCCTTACGGACCATAAGAATCTGGTCTATCTGGAATCTGCCAAGCGACTCAATCCTAGACAGGCCAGGTGGGCCTTGTTTTTCACACGTTTTAATTTTGTGGTTTCCTTTCTTCCTGGCACTAAGAATGTTAAGGCGGATGCCCTCTCGAGGAGTTTCCTTGCGGACTCTCCTGAGCTATCTGATCCCTCTGTTATTTTGAAGGAGGGTGTAGTTCTTTCCGCCATCTCGCCTAATTTGAGACTTGCTCTGGAGGGGTGTCAGGAGGATAGGCCCGAGCGCTGCCCTGTTGGAAAATTGTTTGTCCCGGACCAATGGAAAAAGAGTGTGATGTCTGAGATTCATTGTTCCGCATTGGCTGGGCATCCCGGAATTTTTGGTACCAGAGACTTGGTTAGTCGGTCCTTTTGGTGGCCTACCTTGTCTCGCGATGTCAGGGAATTTGTGCAGTCCTGCGGGACTTGCTCTCGCTCCAAGCCTTGCTCTCGCTCTAGTGGTTTGTTGATGCCATTGCCTGTGCCCAAGAGACCATGGACCCATATCTCTATGGATTTCATTTCCGATCTTCCTGTTTCTCAGAGAATGACCACCATCTGGGTAATTTGTGATAGGTTTTCCAAAATGATACATCTTGTGCCATTACCTAAGTTGCCTTCCTCCTCTGAATTGGTGCCGTTGTTCCTTCAGCACGTGGTTCGTTTACACGGCATTCCTGAGAACATTGTGTCTGACAGAGGAGTCCAGTTTGTTTCCAGATTTGGAGGACTTTTTGTTCTAAACTGGGTGTTCAATTGTCTTTCTCCTCGGCATTTCATCCTCAGACCAATGGTCAAACTGAGAGAACAAACCAGACATTGGAGACTTATCTAAGATGCTTTGTGTCTGCTGATCAGGATGACTGGGTCTCTTTTTTGCCTTTGGCTGAGTTTGCTCTTAATAATAGGGCTAGCTCTGCCACTTTGATGTCTCCGTTTTTCTGTAATTCTGGGTTTCACCCTCGATTTTCTTCAGGACAGACGGAGGCTTCTGTCTGTCCAGGTGTTGACTCTGTTGTTGAGCGTATGCAGCAGATTTGGGACCAGGTAGTGGAGAGGTTGTCCCTCTCTCAGGAGAAGGCCCAGCGGTTTGCTAACCGGCATAGGACTGATGGTCCTCGGTTTAAAGTGGGGGACTTGGTCTGGTTGTCCTCAAAGAATATTCCTATGAGAGTAGCATCTCCTAAATTTAAGCCTAGGTTCATTGGACCTTATAAGATCATGGAGATTATTAATCCTGTTTCTTTTCGTTTGCTTCTTCCAGGGACATTTAAGATCCATAACGTGTTCCACAAGTCCTTGTTGAAGAGGTTTGTTGAAGCCAGTGGTTCCTGCTGCTGTGCCTCCTGACCCTGTTTTGGTTGAGGGCAATCTGGAGTATGTGGTTGAGAAAATATTGGATTCTCGTTTTTCTAGACGAAGACTCCAGTATTTGGTTAAATGGAGAGGTTATGGTCAGGAAGATAATTCTTGGGTGTTTGCTTCGGACATCCATGCTAGGAGACTTATCCGTGCGTATCATAGAACTCATCCTGACCGACCTGGTTGCTCAAATGAGGGTTCGGTGACCCCTCCTCAAGGGGGGGTACTGTTGTGAATGGGTTTGAGATGAGTTCTGAGCAGAGGTTTCCCTCTGGTGGTTACAAGCGGTACTAGTGAGGATTGGGAATCAGGTGTTACTGATTGGTCTTATTTAAGGGAATCATTTTCCCATCAGGGTTGCCGGTGATCAATTGTTCTGGTCTGAATCCTTCTTTCCAGTTTCCCTTGTAGCCTGCTGTGTCGTGTCTGCATCTCCTGCTTCAGATAAGACAATTTCTTATTTTGTGTTTTTGCTATATTTTTGCATTTTGTCCTGCACTTCTGTGGGGGCCTTCTGGGTCCCCTCCGGGGGCTTTTGCCCTCTCAGTTTAGTCCAGCCACTGTGTTTTGTACTTTTGCTTTTTGCAGTTTTTTCAGTGGCTGCTGTTTTTGTTACACCAGAGAACTAATTTAGGTGGTAGAGGTCGTGTGATCTCAGGTGATTTTGAAATTAGTAAGTTGGTGTTTTTCAGGGTTTTCTGGGATTGCAGTAAGTACCCTTCCTATCCTTTTCTATTTAGATAGTTTGGGCCCCAGCGTTTGCTCATACTATTTTCTTTCTGTGTCAGTATTTCCTCTTGTCTAACCGCCATTACATGTTTGGGGGCTTTCTATTATCTTTGGGGTTCTGCTCCGGGGCAGATAGCTTTCCTGTTTCTATCTTTAGGTGTAGTTAGTTTCTCAGGCTGTGACGAGGCGTCTAGGACCATCGTAGGAACGCTCCACGGCTGCCTCTAGTTGTGGTGGTTAGTCAGGGTACTGCAATCTCATAGATTCCAACTGCTCTGGTGTATTTCCTTTTTTACTCATCTCAGCTACGACATAACAATCGCCCACCAGCAATATCCGAGAAAATCGGCCTGAGGTCAGCACACCTAAAGCAAATGGTATGTAGTCACCGACTGAATCATGTGATACCCAATAGTGAATGAATAGATAGGGCAGCCATGGTCTGAGAGGACAGAAACTACCAAGCAGTAGTAGAACCCCATCGCTTCAGAACATAGACCCACACTCATGACAGCGAGAGGGGGTAGTGGAAGTGATAAATGGGAGAGTACCGGTACGGCTTCTCAACTGGGGAGATGATGAAGTAAATTTACCCCGTTATGCAACAGTTGCTAAATTACATGCCGTCGATAATAATTCTATTCTCCCGACTGAGTCCTTAGACTCCCGCCAACTAGCGGAGGATTAATACCCGGCAACTCAGGTGGCGGATTGGTGTCAGCAACTCCATGTCGGGACAGACACCACTCCCGCCCACCAGAAACAAGGGGTATTACGGGTGGTACAAGAGTACGCACAAGTGTTTAGTAAACACCCCCTCGACTTTGGGGCCATTAAGGGAGTACAGCATCATATCCCTACAGGTGGGCATCCTCCCATCAAAGAGCGGTACAGGCCTATACCTCCAGCCCATTATCAGAAAGCTAAGGAAATGTTACATGATATGAAGGAAGCCGGGGTGATAAGGGATAGTTGTAGCCCCTGGGCAGCACCTCTAGTTCTGGTTAAAAAGAAAGATGGTAGTATGAGAATGTGTGTGGATTACAGGCAAGTGAATCGCATAACACATAAAGATGCTTACCCATTACCACGAATTGAGGAGTCCTTAGCTGCTCTGAAAACGGCTAACTACTTTTCTACCCTTGATCTGACTAGTGGGTACTGGCAAGTGGCTGTGGCTGAGGAGGATCGTGAGAAAACGGCTTTCACCACCCCAATGGGGCTCTGTGAGTTCGACAGAATGCCGTTTGGGCTCAGCAGTGCCCCGGGAACATTTCAGAGAGTGATGGAGAACTGCCTGGGACATCTCAATTTTGAAACCGTGCTGCTATACCTAGACGACGTCATCGTGTATTCCAAGACATATGAGGACCATCTGAAGCACCTGGCAGAAGTATTCGAGTCCCTGTCCAGGTACGGGATGAAGTTGAAACCCTCAAAATGCCATCTACTCAAACAGAAGGTACAATACTTGGGGCACATCGTCAGTTCAGAGGGAGTAGCGCCGGACCCAGAGAAAGTCACCGCCATCCAGAAATGGCCGGAGCCGAAGAACCTCAAGGAAGTGCGACAGTTCCTGGGATTAACGGGTTACTATAGGAGGTTCGTGAAAGATTACACGAAGAAGGCAGCGCCTCTACAGGACCTCCTAGTAGGACAATCCCTAAAGAGCAGAAACCTCCCTTTAATTGGGGTAAGGAACAGGCTGAAGCATTCCAAAAGATGAAAGAGATCCTTACAGGTGATGAAATCTTGGCCTATCCTGATTACAGCCAACCGTTCCTGCTGTACACCGATGCCAGCAATGAAGGCTTGGGAGCAGTTCTCAGTCAGAAGCAGAATGGCCAAGAAAAAGTCATCGCATATGCCAGCAGAAAACTCAGGCCAACTGAGAGGAATCCGGAAAATTATAGCAGCTTCAAGCTGGAGTTTCTGGCGCTGGTCTGGGCCATTACTGAAAGATTTAAGCACTACCTTGCCTCCAACAAGTTCACGGTGTACACAGACAACAACCCGTTAACGCACCTGGAAACAGCCAAGCTGGGAGCCATGGAGCAGCGTTGGATGGCTCGGTTGTCAAATTACCAGTTTACCATCAAGTACCGGGCAGGCCGTAAGAATGCTAACGCGACGCATTGTCCCGAATGCCGCATGAATCTGACACGGAAGAAGAATCGGACGATCTGGAAGAAATTGAGCTACCTGCGTTCCATCGAAATGGGATAATCCATGAGCAGCGTGTCTACAGAAAGCAGTATGGCGCAACATTAAATCCCTTACCCCATCACAGCTGGAAAGAGACTCAGGACAGCGATCCAGTGGTCAGCCGTATCAAGGAGTTGTTAAGACAGGAAGGTTCCTCCTTGGAAAAAGATGCACCTATGTCAGCAAAGCTCCTGTGGAATGAGAGAAGCCGGTTGTTCCTATACCGTGAGAAGTTGTGCAGGAGATACGTCAACCCCAGGACCCATGAGATGGTATGGCAGATAGTGGTCCCCAAGGCAGACGTCCAAATGGTGTTGGAAGCCTACCACGATCAAGCGGGACACTTTGGCTGGAGAAAGCTGGAGACTCTGTTGAGGTGCCGGTTCTACTGGGTAGGAATGCGCAGCTCCATCGAGAGGTGGTGTCGGAACTGTGGACCCTGTGGTCTCCGACGAAAGGACTACGGTAGTCAGAAGGCACCCCTGCAGCCTATCCGGACGACTCGTCCCTTGGAGATCGTGGCCTTGGACCACGTCAAATTGTCGCCAAGCAGGTCTGGATACTCATATGCCCTGACCATGGTGGATCATTATTCGAGATTTTTGGTGGTCATCCCCGTCAAGGATCAGACAGCAGTGACGGCAGCAAGGACCTTTCAAGCAAGCTTCTGCAGACCACATGGGTATCCGGAGCAGGTACTGACTGATCAAGGCCCTGCTTTTGAAGCGGATCTGTTTAAGGAATTTTGTCACTTGTATGGGTGTAAGAAAATTAGAACGACGCCATACCACCCCCAAACCAACGGCCTTTGCGAGAAAATGAACCACATTGTCGTTGACTTGCTAAAATCCATACCACTAGAAGAAAGAAATCGGTGGCCAGAATTGTTACCTGACCTAGTTGACTTGTACAACCACATACCAGTGAGTTCTACCAACTGCACGCCAGCTTACCTTATGAGAGCAAGGCCTGGAAGACTGCCAATGGACTTGGAACTTGGTGTGGTGGAACCAGAGGCAGATGACACTGTTGAAAATTGGGACACAAATCGGCAAGAGCAATACAGAAGAGTGCAAGCCTGCGTAGAAGAAAGTCTTAATAAAGCACGGGAAAAGCAGGAAAATGTTTACAACAAGAATGCTCCCGCTAAGCCTTTCACGCCTGGAGAAATTGTGTTAAAAAGGAAAAGGAAGCTGCACAAGTTGGACAACCAGTGGGAACAAGAACCATATGTCGTACAAGATTCCAAATTTGATAACAGAAAAGTCTGTATCATCAGCAAGGATGGAGGAAAAACGACTGCCACTGTGTCAAGAGATCATTTAAAGTTGTGTCCAGACCATTGAAGCTTCGGGAAGATAACCCTATTGTGTAATCAAGAAGAGAGTGTTGAAGCGGTTATACACACGGATCTGGGAGATTTCCCTGCGGATTGGCCCAGACTGGGAGATGCGGTAATCATTCCTGTGTTGCAGTTTTATCAGCCACAAGAGGAAACTCCACCTCCAGTCATGCCCATTGTGCCAACAGAGCCAGTTCTAGAGGTACCTATTCCAGCAGAACCCCAGCCTGCAGAATCTCAAGAAGTAGAATCACCAGAAGCAGTGCCCCATGCTATGGGATCCCCTGGTGAAGCTGACTCACACCGCCCAGCCCTCAGTACGCTTGCCAGATCCATAGAAAGATTGAGACAGTATTACAGTTTGTCGTTACGCAGAACAGATAGATCAGAGACCATTATACCTGATGCTACTCCACGTAGATCAGAACGTACAACGAAAGGGAAGATACCTATTCGTTATCAACGTAGTCCTAAAATAGTTTATTATGACTCAGAAAAGGGTTATTATTTATGACCAATTGTATAAAGTTGTATAAAGAAGTTTATTGCACTTGAAGGAATTTCAAGTATTGTGATATAATGTGAATTACTTGAAAATGTCTTATAATGGACTGCGTGGCTGAGGACTGAGCCAGCCCAAAAACTGTATCCTGTAAATAGTTGCACTACGGTGCCTTGTCTTGGTTTCACACGAAGCTTTGACTTACCTCTGAACCAAAACCCGTATGGTGTGGCACTGAGTGAGGTCTGCAGTCAGAAGTCCTGCAGCCCACCCAGGACCCACGTGGAAGGTTTGGTGCGGGTCCTTCACAAGAATACTGTGTATTTATTGAGTGTCTTGATGTTTTGATACTTTTGTATTTTCTATTGTTCATAATGTAACGTTTAAGATTTCGTACCTCCCGGATGGGATGAATTTCATGTTATTGTTTAATGCAAAACAGAATGTCTTTCTTTTTATATTTTACAGCCCGGGAGTGCTGTGTCTTACCAAGGGGGGATGTGTAGCCCTGGTATGTAAGGCACACATAAAATCCTGGAGTCTGCACAGAAAGGTAACAGTTAAAGCTTACATCATTCATTCACACTTTAGACACACCCACTAGGGGTATATAAGCTAGTGATGTACAGCAGCTAGTGCTGAGTCTTCCAGGAAGGGAAGTGAAAGACAGTCACTCAGTTAGTTCCTGTCAGCAGTTCAGAAAGTGGAGGCTAGTAAGGGTGAGCCAGTTCATCCTAGCCTAGTCAGAGCTGTTCCTTAACCTGAAGATAGAGACAGTTGGATGGAAAGAAGAGTTAGCAGCAGAAACTTCAGTCGCCTGTCTCAAGGACAGTGAAGTTCAGTCGATGTGTTCCTGAACTAGGAGAATACTGAGAATCTGTCAGCGAGCTCCAAGGAAGAAGTAAGAAAGGATTGACTTGTACTACCATAGGAAGTGTGCAGTGCCTATGTTAAGAGTGGAAAGCAGGGCGAAGGGCACAGTGGAGAAGATAGAAAAGTGCCTTAGGTAGTGAATTGCCTGCACTAATTATCCGGTCACTGGGGACCGAGGAGTTGCTATTGTTTCAGGCATAGTAACGAGAAAACCAGAGTCTCGCTGGACTATAAGTCCCAGGAGCAAGCCCTTAGTGTCGGTACGTAACCGGAGTCAGGGGAACAAGGACTTTGAGTTAAGCGCTTGACAAAGGACTTAGTTTCACCATTTAGAAGGCTCCATCACAAAGCCGGCCGGGCAGTACAGCTATAGAGTTAGCTGGAGTATTCGGAGTTAACTACGCTTTATGCAAGTTGGACTCTTCTACAATCTGGAAGTTAAGGAGGCCTCTATGTCATGGGTGCATCGCCACGAAGATCGTCGCGATTGCACATTCTGACTTCTCACAGCTGAGCTGCTGTTTCTTTGTGTTTGGTAATGAGAGAGTTAATTTTACCTAGCTCTTTGCTAAGACTAGGTCCAGCCTCGCCCAGCTGCTTTTGATTATGTTCTAATTAGTTTCCTTTATATTTCTGCCAGTCTGGGTGTTAGGGTGAGTTTCCACGGTCAGGAAACGCTGCGTGTTTGGCGCTGTGCGCTGGCGCAGCGCCAAACACGCAGCGTCCAGATGTTACAGCATAGTGGAGGGGATTTCAAGAAATCCCGTCTCCACTATGCGTAACAATACGCAGGTGGCAAACCTGCGTAAACGGACATGCGGCGCGTCTTTTCAGACCGCAGCATGTCCTCGCGTATTGCGGCGACGCACCGTCGCCGCAACATAATTAACACAGGGCTATGAAGCCCTGCGCTCTTTCCGGAGGTGTTCCGGAGGTGTCCTGAACACCTCCGGAAAGATCGCGCGTCAGAAAGGGGGCGGGGCTTAGACGGAGCGGAATTTCCGCTCCGTCAAAAGCGCTATGGTTCCGGACCGTGGAACCATA
The DNA here is from genome assembly GCA_033576555.1 of Oophaga sylvatica. Taxonomy (NCBI): domain Eukaryota; kingdom Metazoa; phylum Chordata; class Amphibia; order Anura; family Dendrobatidae; genus Oophaga; species Oophaga sylvatica. The sequence goes on from JARQOD010000086.1 coordinate 63,144, forward strand.
GCCTTAGATGCCGGTGAAAGCATTCATGTAGTCTAGCAGACTGGAGCGGTTCTGAGAATACTTAAGCTAAGAGCTCCTTAGTTGTTTTTACTCTTATAGCTTATAGTTTATCTCTGAGACCTTAGGTGTTCCTACTGTGTGTGAGTGTTGTATGTAAGACTTTATTTACTTTATTTCTTGTCTTTCTTGTATGTCTTTCTGTTCATTAACCGTTACCTGTTCATTCCCTTTGGTGGTAATCAGGGTCCTTCTTAGGACTAGAATACAGTTGGCAGGGATTGATAGGAGACAGGGTTTACGCTGGTGGCCTGGACCTCTGTACCTTTAACAGTACCTCCAGGTAGAGGGATTAGTCAGGACCCCAGTTTAGGGTCAGCATAGACCCCGGTCACCCTCTAGCCGGAGACAGCGTATAACGGATTCCGTATTGACCCACTGGACATTCTGTCAGGTAATTCTATGTTATCATATATCTATGCACATGTTATATTGTATGTTGCCCTTTTGATATAGATTATTGTCATCACATATATATATCTGCTATACAGCGTGACATTTTCACCGGCCATACTAAAGATTCTCCCCAGCTGTCATGGATCCAGTAGCCCAGTTAGCTCAGCAGTTGCAGAGTTTGTCCATGGAGTTTGCAGACATTAAGTCCAAGGTTTTGTCCCCCCCGGAGCAAACAAGATCTGAACCTAAGGTTGCTCTCCCGGACAGGTTCACTGGTGGGCGGGACAAATTTTTTACTTTCCGGGAGGCATGTAAATTGTACTTTCGGCTACGGCCTCGGTCATCTGGGAGTGAAGAGCAGAGGGTGGGAATTGTTATCTCGCTCTTACAAGGGGACCCTCAATCTTGGGCGTTCTCTATTCCTCCAGGCTCCCCAAATCTCCAGTCAGTGGATCGATTTTTTACTGCCCTGGGTCTGGTATATGATGATCCGGATCGAGTCTCCCTTGCTGAAACAAGGTTACGTAAAATACGGCAAGGAAATCGTCCAGCGGAGGAATATTCTTCTGAGTTCCGTAGATGGGCAACAGATACTCAGTGGAATGACCCAGCTCTTAGGAGCCAGTTTTGTCAAGGGTTGTCTGACAAATTAAAAGATGTGTTGGCTCAGTATGATTCTCCTCCATCACTGGAGGCTGCTGTGGCCCTCGCTATTCGCATTGATAGACGACTTCGGGGAAGACGCGAGGTAACTCCGCCTCCCGTGATGACTCCACCTACTACTAAAGTCCCTTATACTGAGGTTCCCCTGGTCTGTTCTGAGGAACCCATGCAGTTGGGAGGGACATCTTTTTGTAGGAGGGAATCGGCGGTGCACCGCAAGACTAGAAGGTGTTTCTTTTGCGGGAGAGAGGGACATTTTGTTGGGGGGTGTCCATCCCGGGCCTCTTTGAGCAAAGGAGTTAACCTGGGAGTGTGTATTTCGTCCCCAAATCCCTCTCAGTTTCTCGTGCCTGCGGAGGTGGTGATTGGTACTAGAACTGAGAGGATTTCTGTTTTTCTTGATAGTGGGTCCGGGGCTAATCTGGTGGACGCTCGGTTTGCCCAGGTGCATGGTATGCAACTGAGTGTATTGGCCAAACCAGTCCCTATAGTCTCTATTGATTCTAGACCTCTCGGTCAAGGTAGCTTGGTACAAGCTGTTCATAACATAGATCTTCGAGTAGGGGCAATACATAAAGAGCAATTGTCTTGTTATGTGTTGGAGGGTCTACCTACTCCTATTGTGTTGGGACTTCCTTGGTTGGCTAAACATAACCCAGTGATTGATTGGCAATCCAGAAAGATAAGCCAGTGGGGTGAATTTTGCAGGAATAACTGCATGAGCACGGTCATCGGTGCGGTTGTGCCTAGGACTTTGCCTCCTTTTCTGGAGGACTTTGGGGAGATGTTCTCAGAGGAGTGGTGTAAAGAGTTACCTCCTCATCGCGCATATGACTGCTCAATAAAGTTGCTTCCTGATGCCTTATCTCGTACTTTCCCAGGGGCCGGGAAGACGGATGATCCGGTTCCTATTCCTCAGGAGGGAGTTGTAGTGTCAGCTGTATGCTCTGAGCTTGAGGGGGAGGTATTGGGGGCTCAGGGGGACGCCCCTGTGGGACTTCCAGGGAGACTGATAGTTCCAGATCGCTTAAGACTGAAGGTTACGGGGAACCGTTACAAACGGATGGCTGATAGGAGGAGAGTTTCTGGTCTAGATCTGAAGGTGAACGATCTGGTTTGGTTGTCTACCAGGAATATAAAACTTAAAGTTTCCTCCTGGAGGTTGGGTCCCAGATTCATCGGGCCGTACAGGATCAGTTCCATAATTAATCCTGTGGCATTTCGTCTGGACCTCCCTCCTACGTTTAAAATTCATAATGTGTTTCACAAGTCATTACTTAAAAAGTATGTGGCACCAGTCATACCGTCACCTCTACCTCCTCCTTCAGTGGTAGTCAATGATAACGTGGAATTTCATGGGTCGAAAATCATTGACTCACGTCTCAGTTGCCGATCCCCTCAGTACTTAGTTCATTGGAGGGGGTATGGTCCTGAGGAGAGGACGTGGGTCCCTGCGTCTGATGCTAACGCAGATCGATTGGTTCGGACCTTTCACACAACTTACTCGGACAGACCTGGTCATGAGGGTCCGGAGGCCCCTCGTAGAAGGGGGGGTACTGTCATGGGTGCATCGCCACGAAGATCGTCGCGATTGCACATTCTGACTTCTCACAGCTGAGCTGCTGTTTCTTTGTGTTTGGTAATGAGAGAGTTAATTTTACCTAGCTCTTTGCTAAGACTAGGTCCAGCCTCGCCCGGCTGCTTTTGATTATGTTCTAATTAGTTTCCTTTATATTCCTGCCAGTCTGCTTGTTAGATGCCGGTGAAAGCATTCATGTAGTCTAGCAGACTGAAGCGGTTCTGAGAAGACTTAAGCTAAGAGCTCCTTAGTTGTTTTTACTCTTATAGCTTATAGTTTATCTCTGAGAGCTTAGGTGTTCCTACTGTGTGTGAGTGTTGTATGTAAGACTTTATTTACTTTATTTCTTGTCTTTCTTGTATGTCTTTCTGTTCATTAACTGTTACCTGTTCATTCCCTTTGGTGGTAATCAGGGTCCTTCTTAGGACTAGATTACAGTTGGCAGGGATTGATAGGAGACAGGGTTTACGCTGGTGGTCTGGACCTCTGTACCTTTAACAGTACCTCCAGGTAGAGGGATTAGTCAGGACCCCAGTTTAGGGTCAGCATAGACCCCGGTCACCCTCTAGCCGGAGACAGCGTATAACGGATTCAGTATTGACCCACTGGACATTCTGTCAGGTAATTCTATGTTATCATATATCTATGCGCATGTTATAGTAGTATGTTGCTCTTTTGATATAGATTACTGACATCACATATATATATCTGCTATACAGCGTGACATTCTAACCTGCTCAGCTGTTACCTAGACGTGCATTCTCCACCCCGACCAGCTCCCCGGGACCTGCCTAAACATCTGACAAGTAAAAGGTATGGAAAGACGCTGGATGGTGTGAGACTGATTCATTTAACTGCACCCTACATCATTATAACCATAGACTCAGAGGGACAGTCCCACCTGTGGGGGACCCAACACCTAGCTGCTATAACATCCCCTCAGAGTTCTATTCAGCAGCGCTGGTCTTAGTGACTAGACAACTACAGGTGGCGTCACGAACTGTTATCTACCAAATCCCCTGTAAATAATTCCCCCATCATCGCCCTGACCGCCAGGGCCACAGACCGAGCCACCGCTACCAGTGACAACCCCCATAGACTTCCATGGCTCGGCTCTGAGTACCCCATAGCCCTGGTAACCCACAATTGTGGTGGCGGGTCAGCACACAAGCGCAAGTATCTACTATGAATTTCACTACAAGAGATGGAAATCTTGGATCCGTTTTATTTCTTGATTATGTTATTTGCATTGTTCCTCTCCAAATTTTGATTACCCATTTACATTGTAAATCTCGAACCACTGCGATAAATATCACTGGTAAGATTGTTTTTATTTCTATTTTGTCGCTATTCCCTTTGGACTTGGAGTGGAGAATAGAAATCTGGAGGTGTGTTATGTTTTGGTAGCTGAGGAGAGTAAGCAAAAACGGCAATACACCAGAGAGGCTGGAACCTATTGGATTGCAGTAACCTGAACTAACCACACAACTAGAGGTAGCCGTGGAGCGTTCCTACGTTGATCCTAGACGCCTCGTCACAGCCTGAGAGATAACTACACCTAAAGGCAGAAAGATGAAAGCTATCTGCCCCGGAGCAGAACCCCCAAAGAAAATAGGAAGCCCCCAAACATGTAATGGCGGTTAGACAAGAAGAAACACGGACACAGACAGAAAATAGAATGAGCAAACGCTGGGGCCCAATCTGTCTAGACAGAAAAGTACAGGAAAGGACACTCACTGCAATCCAAAAAAAACCCCTAAAAAATACCAACTCTACTGATTGCAAAAACACCTGAGATCACACGATCTCTACCACCTAAATCAGTTCTCTGGTGTAATAAAACTAAGCCGCAGCCACTGAAAAAACAGGAAAAAGCAAATGAACAAACAACAGTGGCTCCAGATAAACTGAGAGGAGCACAAGCCCCCCCGGAGGGGACCTGGCTGACCTCCACAGAAGTGCAGGGAATAATGCAAAAAGCAAGCACAAAAATAAAAGCAGAAAATATCTTATCTGATAGCAGAAGATGCAGGCAAGACTCAGCAAGCTTCCAAGTGAACCAGGAACCACAATTGAGACAAGAACAATTGATCACCGGCAACCATCATGGGAGGGAACCTCCCTTATATCAGACCAGTCCGTGATCCAGATTGCCATTCCTCGCTGAAAGGTTCAGTACTGTCAGTAACCACCAGAGGGAGCCTCTGCTCAGAAACCATCTCTAGCACATTCACAACAGAGGTGGCATGGGAGCCTAGAGAAAGACAGAGGTTTCTGGAGGGAAGAAAGAAGCGTAGACTGATACGTCTGGAGGTGACTGAGGAGTCAAAATGGTATGGAAGGGTCTGCAGCGGGGGAAGTGTCTACAGAGTCCCGAGCCATCTGTAATGGACAGAGGAATCTGAAGAAATAGGATTCTGGAGGAGTTTGGACTGAGAGATAGGATTTTAGAAAGGACAGAAGTCTGGTGATTATGTAAGGTGCCCGAGCGGGGTAGTCGTGGTCGAGCTGCTGGTCCTACACCCTCCGGCACCGTACAGGAACATCATGTCCCAGTCGCGATGTGCTGTCAGGTGTGGAGGGCATCACACTCACTTGTGGACAATAGGCCTCTGCTGGCTCCAGGCCTCCATCTCCAGGAACCGCCGCACACAATCCTAAGGACACCAAGTGCTTTTTCAACATTCAAGAGTTTACTGAACAGTTCATGGCCCTTACAGTGGAGCGTGTGGGACAAGGCACAGCGGGTGACAGCCCTTCCCTCAGGTACCGGACATAACGTAAGCCCTAGCACTCGTTCCTGACAGAGCATCCCTTTTATTGCAGTCTCCATTAGTGGGGCATTTTGAAATCCAATCAAGCCTGAAGAAGGACCGGTTTATGTGAATACCCCTGAAATGAGGGTAGCGACTATCTCCTCTGGAAGGAGCAGCAGCTTTTATCTCCTGGGAAGGACCGACTCTCTAGATCATCCCTTCATGGAGTTGTGCCTACATTATTATTATTATACATTTTTATAGCACCATTTATTCTATGGCGCTTTACATGTAAAAGGGGCAAATATACACAAGTACAATAAACATGAGCAATACAAGGCACACACAAGTACAAGGAGAGAGGACCCTGCCTGCAAGGGCTCACAGTCTACAGGGGATGGGTGAGGACATTCATACATCTGTTATGTTTCAGTAGCTGAGGAGGCAGGAGCAAAAAACCGCATAGGCAGCCGACCACCAGAGAGGTTGGAAACTAATAGGTTGTAGACCCCTAAACTAACCGCACAACTAGAAGTAGCCGTGGGATGTTCCTACGGTGCCCTAGATGCCTCGTCACAGCCAGAGAGATAGCTATCCCTGAAGATGGAAAGAGGAAAGCTAACTGCCCTGGAGTAGACTCCAAAAGAGTAGGAAGCCCCCAAACATATAATGGCGGTTAGACAAGATGAAAATACGAACACAGACAGAAAATAGATTGAGCAAACGCTGTGGCCCAAACCTGTCTAGATAGGACAGCACAGGAGAGAATACTGTCTGCAACCCAAAAAACCCTAGGAAAAACCCCAACACTTCTGAATCCAAAAATACTGAGACCACACGGTCTTGACCACCTATATCAGATCTCTGGTGTGGACACGTAGCTACCCAGCAGTAAAATATCACAAGAACTGAGCAAATGAACAAATACAAAAAACGAACGGAGACCAGCCAAAGCCCCCTAAAGGGGACCCGGCTGAAGACAAAAAGCAATGCAGCAAAAAGCAAGGAATTCAAACCACAGTAAAAAAAAACAAAGAGACTTATCTGAAAGCAAGCAGGAGACAGCAGGAAAGAAAGCTGAATTCCAACCTAGACCAGGAAGAACAATTGATCACCGGCGAGGATCATGGGAGGTCAGCTCACTTATATCAGGCCAGTCAGTACCACCTCGTTATCTGCAGTTGTAGGACTCTTGGTGTTCAACATAGGTTCAATACCCTCAGCAACCACCAGAGGGAGCTTCAGCTCCGAAGTCGTCTCCAAAACGTTCACAACACACTTCACAAGGTGAGATCACTTCTATCAGACTTTATACTCGTGAGGTTCCCCTCTGGCACAACCTTCTTCATGACTCAGAACAGGATGGTTCCGCCTCCATCCTGGTCAGGTCAGGGTTAACTCTAGTCCGCCTCTCTTTGGATCTGGGGCGGCTATTTAATGTTGGCAGGTCCTGGATTTGGTGTCGGTGATACTTCCGTATACTCGGTTTGTGGTTGCTGACCCAGGTTACTCGTCCATGAACGTTGTGCCTCTGTGCGTGTGTGCTTTGCTGTGTATGACCCGGCTCGTCCCCTGACTTTTGCCTCTGAATCCTGCTTTGCACTGCCCTGTCCTTTCTGGTTATTTGACCCCTCGTCTCCGGTTACTCTCAGTCTTATCCCTAGGTACCTCGCTCTCGTCTGGCTTTTGACCCTCGGCTACCCTTTGACTACATTTACTTTCTGTGCCCTCAGCTGCCTTCCACGTCCTCACGCGTGGTGACTCTGCCCCCTGGTCACATGACTGCTTAGTCTCAGGTCCTTGCGCACTGCGTGCTGTTCTTCCACTCTCTGTGTGCGTTCACGTGCCCCCTGATAGCGCCCCTAGGCTGCGCCCGTGACACCATCAGTGTCATCACACCTTCTTCTGGTATAGTCACTTTCCTTACCGTATCTCTACACTTGTGCGACATTACTACAAAATGGATGCTCTCGATGGCAGAGGAAAATGGGAAGGGCAAGTTGTGGCTCTGGCCACAGAAATGAAAGTCCACTCCCCAACAATGTAGATATCCATGAATCAACCGTCATCAGGGTCCAGCAGTGACCACTTCACCCACCATAAAGATTCCTATCCACTCATTGCAGAAGATGCCGCCACTCATCTCCACCTTCCGGGAAGTTTACAATACACTCATCAGCCAATTATTTGAGTCCACTCTCAACCATTTGTTTGGATGTTGAAAGAACCAACCAATTTGATTTGTACGAATCACCAAGAAAACTGCCAGCTGCCATTTTACGCATAGGAGAAGATTGCATGAGCCAGAGAAGGTTGTTCAAGTGTAGGCCTCCCCATAATGCCTTGCAGCTGTGACATCACATGATATAGTGCAGCCAATCAGAAGAGACTGTCATTGCCTGTATAAAAGCCGAGGCAGTGAATGCAGCAGCCGCATTAGGGCGAATCAGGAGAGTGAGAGGACGTCAGAGATCAACAATAGATATAGGGAGGGATAAACGAAAAAAATTTCACTCTTCTATAAAAAAATAAATGTCAATCTCAGAACCAACCATGATATAGGGATATGGATGCCTGGTGAATCAGGAAAGAGATGGGTAAGAACCGGCGTGTGGTACCATGGAATGGACATAAGTATAATTAGATGGGTCGGAGGTCCAGTAATGGTGATTGTACAATAGAGGGAGGCAGTAGAGTGCTGAATCCAGAGAGCTGTAAAGGGAAATTGTGTCACAATGGGTCAACCTTAGGATCACGACGGGTGAAATCAGAGGATAACGCCTATAACTGGCTCACGGGGCCTGGGTTAAATAGGTTCTGCTCAGTGACCATGTGCCGTCCACGTGTTCTACAAGATGAAGAAGGACCATGGAGCATAAATCTTCACATACAGTCGCCATCTAGATTCCTGGACTCTTTGCCTCCTCTTAGAGAGTTCTGGTTCCTCCGATCTATGATGGTCCTACATCCACTCTGAACAGTGTGGACCTCTTGGACTAATTATGGTCCATTTTCTGGTTATAAAATCAGAGCCTTCAATAGAGAACCATTGCCTATAGCTGACTGCTCTGCACCAGTAGTGTAGTATATAGTGGTAGTATATGGGAGGCATATTGCGGTACTATTGTGGCATGTTATGGCGGTATCTCAAGTATCTTTTATGGGGTTCCTCATGTTCTCTCACTTTTTCTTGTTCTTCATTGTCATGGCCGCCACCATCATCATCTCACAGTCTTCAGACATCACCAGCGACAAAGCAGAGGAATAAATCAGAGCAGCGACACAATTTGTTTTTGAAACAGAGCGACCGAGGCGTCGGGTGTTTGAAGGGGAACATAAGCTGCCGCTCATCGTCTCCAGACTACTCAGAGGCTCCATTTGTTATTTAGCCGAGATCCACACGTAGCAGGATGAGTTTAATAAAAACATCACCGGTGCCACATGGCTCTAATTGGGTATTTTATGGGGGAACATAAGCCGGAGCCGGTGCCAAGTGTCGGAAGATAAACATGAAAATTGAATTCACGCTGCATAGCTGAGCGGAGCATGTGGCGGCGGCGGCGCGCAGGCGGCCTGACAACCATGCTAACAATGTGTTGACAGCATCTTGACATCACACAGATGTCAGCAGCATCTGCCGCTCCTGTCTCATAAATATTAATGGCCCAATAAACACGCCATATACTGCAGGGGACGGTGACCGTGTTCAGCTGATGCTCCAGGCACAGGAGTGTGTACAGGTGTCATTATAGCTAATGACCGCTAATAACGAGCACCATCATGGCGACGAGGGTCACTGGAAGGAGCCAAAAACCCAAAACATCCCGCAGCCGCTGCCAGATATGTGCAGAAGTGAGGGCAGAAGATGGCGGTACTATACAGGGGACGGTGACCGCTCTCAGCCGCTGCTCCAGGTGCAGGAGTGTGCGCAGGAGTCATTACATCTAATGACCGCTAATAACGAGTACCATCACGGGGACGAGGGTCACTGGAAGGAGCCAAAAACCCAAAACATCCCGCAGCCGCTCTCAGATATATGCAGAAGTGAGGGCAGAAGATGGCGATACTATACAGGGGACGGTGACCGTGTTCAGCTGATGCTCCGGGCGCAGGAGTGTGTACAGGTGTCATTATAGCTAATGACCGCTAATAACGAGTACCATCACGGGGACGAGGGTCACTGGAAGGAGCCAAAAACCCAAAACATCCCGCAGCCGCTGCCAGATATGTGCAGAAGTGAGGGCAGAAGATGGCGGTACTACAGTATACAGGGGACGGTGACCGTGCTCAGCTGATGCTCCGGGCGCAGGAGTGTGTACAGGTGTCATTATAGCTAATGACCGCTAATAACGAGCACCATCATGGCGACGAGGGTCACTGGAAGGAGCCAAAAACCCAAAACATCCCGCAGCCGCTGCCAGATATGTGCAGAAGTGAGGGCAGAAGATGGTGGTACTACAGTATACAGGGGACGGTGACCGTGCTCAGCTGATGCTCCGGGCGCAGGAGTGTGCACAGGTGTCATTATAGCTAATGACCGCTAATAACGAGCACCATCATGGCGACGAGGGTCACTGGAAGGAGCCAAAAACCCAAAACATCCCGCAGCCGCTGCCAGATATGTGCAGAAGTGAGGGCAGAAGATGGCGGGTACTACAGTATACAGGGGACGGTGACCGTGCTCAGCTGATGCTCCGGGCGCAGGAGTGTGCACAGGTGTCATTATAGCTAATGACCGCTAATAACGAGCACCATCAGGCGACGAGGGTCACTGGAAGAAGCCAAAAACCCAAAACATCCCGCAGCCGCTGCCAGATATGTGCAGAAGTGAGGGCAGAAGATGGCGGTACTAATATACAGGGGACGGTGACCGCTCTCAGCGCATGCTCCGGCGCAGGAGTGTGCGCAGGATGTCATTAATCTAATGACCGCTAATAACGAGTACCATCAGGGACGAGGGTCACTGGAAGGAGCCAAAAACCCAAAACATCCCGCAGCCGCTGCCAGATATATGCAGAAGTGAGGGCAGAAGATGGCGGTACTATACAGGGGACGGTGACCGTGCTTCAGCCTGATGCTCCGGGCGCAGGAGTGTGCACAGGGTCATTACATCTAATGACCGCTAATAACGAGCACCATCACGGGGACGAGGGTCACTGGAAGGAGCCAAAAACCCAAAACATCCCGCAGCCGCTCCCAGATATGTGCAGAAGTGAGGGCAGAAGATGGCGGTACTATACAGGGGACGGTGACCGTGTTCAGCTGATGCTCCGGGCCAGGAGTGTGCACAGGTGTCATTATAGCTAATGACCGCTAATAACGATCACCATCAGGGACGAGGGTCACTGGAAGGAGCCAAAAACCCAAAACATCCCGCAGCCGCTGCCAGATATGTGCAGAAGTGAGGGCAGAAGATGGCGGTACTATACAGGGGACGGTGACCGCTCTCAGCGCTGCTCCAGGTGCAGGATGTGCGCAGGAGTCATTAATCTAATGACCGCTAATAACGAGTACCATCACGGGGACGAGGGTCACTGGAAGGAGCCAAAAACCCAAAACATCCCGCAGCCGCTCCCAGATATATGCAGAAGTGAGGGCAGAAGATGGCGGTACTATACAGGGGACGGTGACCGTGTTCAGCTGATGCTCCGGCGCAGGAGTGTGCACAGGTGTCATTAAGCTAATGACCGCTAATAACGAGCACCATCACGGGGACGAGGGTCACTGGAAGGAGCCAAAAACCCAAAACATCCCGCAGCCGCTCCAGATATGTGCAGAAGTGAGGGCAGAAGATGGCGGTAACTATACAGGGGACTGGTGACCGTGCTCAGCTGATGCTCCGGGCGCAGGAGTGTGCACAGGTGTCATTATAGCTAATGACCGCTAATAACGAGCACCATCATGGCGACGAGGGTCACTGGAAGGAGCCAAAAACCCAAAACATCCCGCAGCCGCTCCCAGATATATGCAGAAGTGAGGGCAGAAGATGGCGGTACTACAGTATACAGGGGACGGTGACCGTGCTCAGCTGATGCTCCGGGCGCAGGAGTGTGCACAGGTGTCATTACATCTAATGACCGCTAATAACGAGCACCATCATGGCGACGAGGGTCACTGGAAGGAGCCAAAAACCCAAAACATCCCGCAGCCGCTCCCAGATATATGCAGAAGTGAGGGCAGAAGATGGCGGTACTACAGTATACAGGGGACGGTGAACGTGCTCAGCTGATGCTCCGGGCGCAGGAGTGTGCACAGGTGTCATTACATCTAATGACCGCTAATAACGAGCACCATCATGGCGACGAGGGTCACTGGAAGGAGCCAAAAACCCAAAACATCCCACAGCCACTCCCAGATATGTGCAGAAGTGAGGGCAGAAGATGGCGGTACTACAGTATACAGGGACGGTGACCGTGCTCAGCTGATGCTCCGGGCGCAGGAGTGTGCACAGGTGTCATTACATCTAATGACCGCTAATAACGAGCACCATCATGGCGACGAGGGTCACTGGAAGGAGCCAAAAACCCAAAACATCCCACAGCCACTCCCAGATATGTGCAGAAGTGAGGGCAGAAGATGGCGGTACTACAGTATACAGGGGACGGTGACCGTGTTCAGCTGATGCTCCAGGCACAGGAGTGTGCACAGGTGTCATTACATCTAAAGACCGCTAATAACGAGCACCATCACGGGGACGAGGGTCACTGGAAGGAGCCAAAAACCCAAAACATCCGCAGCCGCTCCCAGATATATGCAGAAGTGAGGGCAGAAGATGGCGGTACTATACAGAGGACGGTGACCGTGCTCAGCCGCTGCTCCAGGCACAGGAGTGTGCACAGGTGTCATTACATCTAATGACCGCTAATAATGAGCACCATCACGGGGACGAGGGTCACTGGAAGGAGCCAAAAACCCAAAACATCCCGCAGCCGCTCCCAGATGTATGCAGAAGTGAGGGCAGAAGATGGCGGTACTATACAGGGACGGTGACCGTGTTCAGCTGATGCTCTGGGCACAGGAGTGTGTACAGGTGTCATTACATCTAATGACCGCTAATAACGAGCACCATCACGGGGACGAGGGTCACTGGAAGGAGCCAAAAACCCAAAACATCCCGCAGCCGCTCCCAGATATGTGCCGAAGTGAGGGCAGAAGATGGCGGTACTATGCAGGGGACGGTGACCGCGCTCAGCCGCTGCTCCAGGTGCAGGAGTGTGCACAGGTGTCATTACATCTAATGACCGCTAATAACGAGCACCATCATGGGGACGAGGGTCACTGGAAGGAGCCAAAAACCCAAAACATCCCGCAGCCGCTCCCAGATATGTGCCGAAGTGAGGGCAGAAGATGGCGCTACTATGCAGGGGACGGTGACAGTGCTCAGCCGCTGCTCCAGGTGCAGGAGTGTGCACAGGTGTCATTACATCTAATGACAGCTAATAACGAGTACCATCACGGTGACGAGGGTCACTGGAAGGAGCCAAAAACCCCAAATATCCCGTGGCTGCTCCCAGATATGTGCCAAAGTGAGGGCAGAAGATGGTGGTACTGTGTAGCCCTGGTACACAATACCAGGAGGATGAGTGGAGAGGTAACAGTTAAGGTCTCTTCATGACATCATGTACACTTCTGACACACCCAGCAGGGGTGTGGAAGGGAGTGATTTAGTCAGTCAGTGTCCGGACTTCAGAGTGAGAAGTCGGTTTCCTGTCCTTGGACAGAGTAGACGTGTCCAGTTTAAGTCTATCATCAGTTCAGAAAGTGGAGTCTGGTGTAGGTGTCTGTATACACCTTAGTCTAGTCAGAGCTGTGCCCCACTGGAAGAAAGACTGAACTATCTATTAAGAGACAAGCAAGGCGAAGGGCAAAGTGGAAGGAAGATAATTGGAAAAGTGCTTTTGACTTGGAAAAGTCCTGCACGTTGCAACCGGTTACTGGGGACCGAAGGATCACTATTGTACAGCATAGTGAAGAGAAAACCAGGAATCTACCGGACCCTAGGTCGCGGCAGACAAGCCCCTTATAGTCAGAACGTAGCTGGAGTCAGGGGGTGTGAAGACTTTGAGTTAGTGCACGACAAGAAAAGGATTCAGCTCCCTCGCAGGAAGGCTTCTAACACAAATTTGACTGGGCAGAACAGCTAAAGATTAGCTGGAATCATAGAGAGGACTACGCTTCAGGCTGGTCGTACTCAGCTTCATTGGACAGTAAAGGAGGCCCCTAACTTGCTTAGCTGTTGCCTCAAAGCTCATCCTCCATCAACCCCATCAGCCTCCCTGGGACCTGCCTTATCATCCTGCAAGTAAAGGTATGGAAAGACGTTGACTGTGTGAGACTGAGTTATTATTGCATGCCTGCACAATCCCTACCTAACTACCGACCTGAGGGAAGAGTCCCACCTGTAGGGGACCCGACATCTAGCTGCCTCACCATCCCCTCAGAGATCTACAGCAGCGCTGGTACAAATTACCAGAGAACTACAGGTGGCGTCACGAACTGTATATAAATCTATCCCCTGTAAATATTCCCCCAACATACGCCAGACCGCCCGGGCCACAGACCGAGCCACAGCTACCTGTGACAAAATCCCCATAGACTTCTACGGGCTCGGCTCTGAGTACCCCATTGCCCTGGTAACCCACAATTGTGGTGGCGGGTCGACACAAATTTTGGCGTCACGAACAGGATACGAAACTTGCAGCATTGCGAGCCCTGTGTGCCTGTGGATTGTTTTTGTGAAAAAGGACTGTTTGCTATTTTTGGCGCTAAAATCCGCCATTTTGCCGCCATATTCGCGCCCTCAGGCGCTGGAGAAGAAGGTGGGCGGACCTGAAAAAGCGCGCAGAGTCTTGGACACGCCCCCAACCTGCACCCCAAACCGCATCGCAAACTGCATAGCAATCTGCATCGCAAACCGCATCGCAAACTGCATAGCAATCTGCATCGCAAACCGCATAGCAAACTGCATCACAATCTGCATTGCAATCCGCATAGCAAATTGCATCGCAAAATAGAGCGGCAGGTCCTGCAACAGGAAGTGAACGCTCTGACATCAGAGCGCCTGCGACGAAGGTCCTGTTCCCACTGCGGTGCCTGTGAAGTAGCAGCATCTGAAACCGGTAGGCTCCGTTTAACCAAGGGGGCGCTAAGATGTCACAACAACCGGCTGACAGTGCGGCCCCGGCCGGAGGCCCCAATCCCGCACCGTCTGGTATTGTAGCGCCAGATGGGGGCGCAGGCCCAGCACCCAGTCCGGTAGTCCCGATCATGCCACTAACGCTCCCATATATGCCTGGGGCGAAATGGCTTCCCCAATACAGCGGTGGGCCAGGCACATTAGCAGGCTTCAAACGGAAGTTATGCAGCATCTTAGAAATGTACTCCATGCCTGAGAGACAAAAAGCTGCTGTGCTAATAGGGCAGCTAACTGGCGCTGCTGAGAGGGAAGTGGAGACTTGGGATACCGTTGATCAGGAGTCGGTGCCTGCGATCTTCCTGAAGCTTCATGCCATATTTGAAGACCGCACAGAAACGGATCTCCGGATGGCCTTCTATCACTGTTCACAACAGCCAGGTGACAGCATCCGGGACTATGCTTGCCGACTACAGGGAGCCCTGAGAGCCCTCAAGCAAATTAACCATTTAAATGCTATCGACGAGAATAGAATGCTGAAAGAACAATTTATACAGGGATTGAGATCCCCAGAGGAACGCAGAACTGTAAATTGGTGGTCCTTAGATCATCCGGATGCTACCTTTGATGCCCTAAAGGACATGGCAATAAAAGGGCTGCGGCCCCTGGGCAAACCCGAGGTGGCCACCCAACATCATCAGGGTGAAGTCACTCTGGAACCGGCAGTAACCCCCTGTTCCCCGCTAGTGGCAGAAACCAAAACGCAGGTGACACCTCCTAGTGAATTGGACTGTCTGCGCTCAGAGGTGCGCCAGCTGACTAAAAATCTGGCCGCTGTGATGAGTGCCCTACAGCTGCGGAAAGAAGAGGAAGGGAAGATCTTGCTAGCTGACTGCCCAGAGGACGTTCCGTGGATGCACCGGAGAAGAAAGAAGACGTCGCCCCCCCGGAGGAGGACAACGCCACCCCCAGGAGCAACCTCTGATCAACACCCTTCTCGTCGAGAGATCATCTGTTATCGCTGCAACCGGAAAGGTCATCTGTCTACACAGTGTCCTTTAAACGGGCAGAACCTGGGTCCAAGGGCCAACACCCAGGAGAATACCCGTCAGGCCCCCTAGACTGGAACCGCAGGTATGTGGGCGGGCGACCCTACCTGTCTATTATTCTAGATGGTATTGCTGTTCCAGCATTGTTAGACACTGGGTCCCAGGTGACCCTCATACCTGATGCTCTATATACCAAGTACTGGTCAATGGACAGTCTTAAACCTCCGAGCCTTGACTTTACTGTGTATGCTTCGAATGGTCTTCCTGTAGAAGTACTCGGAACCAAATGTGTAGATGTAAAGGTGGGCAGAGAGGAGTTGAAAGACCAAGGGCTTCTGGTAGTAAAGACTGTAAATGAGGAGAACGGTTTAAATATCATTTTGGGTACTAACATTATCGGTAATTGTTTGGGAGAAGTTGTGTTCTTACTCCAACAGCTCGCTGAGATTGCCCGACCAAGGCAGAGAGGAGTAATCCAAAGAGAGATCCGGGCCCTGGTGTGTCAGCAGCAAGCGAAGCTTACCGACGGCGAAATTGGTAATGTACGGGTCACTGACTCAGTTCCTATTGTGATACCCCCAATGAGTGAAATGATCATTTGGTGCAGGGCAGCCATAGGTCTGAGAGGACAGAATTACCAAGCTGTAGTAGAACCCCACCATTCAGAACATAGACCTACACTTATGACTGCTAGAGGAGTAGTAGAAGTGGTGAATGGAAGAGTACCGGTACGGCTTCTCAATTGGGGAGATGATGAGGTAAATTTACCCCGTTATGCAACCATTGCTAAACTACATGCTGTCGACAATAATTCTATTCTCCCGGCTGAGTCCTTAGACTCCTGTCAAATAGAGGAGGACAATGACCCAGCAACTCAGGTGGCGGAATGGTGTCAGCAACTCCATGTTGGGACGGACACCACTCCCGCTCACCAGAAGCAAGGGTATTACGGGTGGTGCAAGAGTACGCCCAAGTGTTTAGCAAAAATCCACTTGATTTTGGGACAATTAAGGGAGTACAACATCATATCCCTACTGGCAATCATCCTCCCATCAAAGAGCGGTATAGGCCCATACCTCCAGCTCATTATCAGAAGGCTAAAGAAATGTTGAATGATATGAAGAAAGCTGGGGTGATAAGGGATAGTTGTAGTCCCTGGGCAGCCCCTCTAGTTCTGGTTAAAAAGAAAGATGGTAGTATGAGAATGTGTGTGGATTACAGGCAGGTGAACCGCATAACACACAAGGATGCATACCCGCTACCACGCATAGAGGAATCATTAGCTGCTCTGAAAACGGCTAACTACTTTTCTACCCTTGATCTGACTAGTGGTTACTGGCAAGTGGCTGTGGCTGAGGAGGATCGTGAGAAAACGGCTTTCACCACCCCAATGGGGCTCTGTGAGTTCGACAGAATGCCGTTTGGGCTCAGTAGTGCCCCAGGAACATTTCAGAGAGTGATGGAAAACTGTCTGGGACATCTCAATTTTGAAACCGTGCTGCTATACCTAGACGACGTTATCGTGTATTCCAAGACATATGAGGACCATCTGAAGCACCTGGCAGAAGTGTTTGAGTCCCTGTCCAGGTACGGGATGAAGTTGAAACCCTCAAAATGCCATCTACTCAAGCAGAAGGTACAATACTTGGGGCACATCGTCAGTTCGGAAGGAGTAGCGCCGGACCCAGAGAAAGTCACTGCCATCCAGAAGTGGCCGGAGCCGAAGAACCTTAAGGAAGTGCGACAGTTCCTGGGACTAACGGGTTACTATAGGAGATTCGTGAAAGATTACACGAAGAAGGCAGCCCCTTTACAGGACCTCCTAGTAGGACAATCCCTAAAGAGCAGAAACCCTCCTTTTAATTGGGGTAAAGAACAGGCTGAAGCATTCCAAAAGATGAAAGAGATCCTTACAGGTGATGAAATCTTAACCTATCCTGATTACAGTCAACCGTTCCTGTTGTACACCGACGCCAGTAATGAAGGGTTGGGAGCCGTTCTCAGTCAGAAGCAGAATGGACAAGAAAAAGTCATCGCATATGCTAGCAGAAAACTCAGGCCAACTGAAAGGAATCCGGAAAATTATAGCAGCTTCAAGCTGGAGTTTCTGGCGCTGGTCTGGGCCATTACTGAAAGATTTAAGCACTATCTGGCCTCCAATAAGTTCACGGCGTATACAGACAACAACCCGTTAACGCACCTGGAAACCGCCAAGCTGGGCGCCATGGAGCAGCGATGGATGGCTCGGTTGTCCAATTATCAGTTTACTATCAAATACCGGGCAGGTCGAAAGAATGCTAATGCTGATGCGTTGTCCCGAATGCCGCATGACTCTGACACGGAAGAAGAATCGGACGACCTGGAAGAAATTGAGCTACCTGCGTTCCATCGAAATGGGGTAGTCCACGAGCATCAAGTCCACAGAAAGCAGAATGGTGCAACATTAAATCCTTTACCCCATCACAGCTGGAAAGAGACTCAGGACAGTGATCCAGTGGTCAGCCGCATCAAGGAGTTGTTAAGACAGGAAGGCTCCTCTCTGGAAAAGGATGCATCTATGTCAGCCAAGCTCCTGTGGAACGAGAAAAGCAGGTTGTTCCTATACCGTGAGAAGTTGTGCAGAAGATACGTCAACCCCAGAACCCATGAAATGGTCTGGCAAATCGTGGTCCCCAAGGCAGACGTCCCAATGGTGTTGGAAGCGTACCACGATCAAGCAGGACACTTTGGCTGGAGGAAGCTGGAGACCCTGTTGAGATGCCGGTTCTACTGGTAGGGATGCGCAGCTCCGTCGAGAGGTGGTGTCGGAACTGTGGACCCTGTGGTCTCAGAAGAAAGGACTACGGTAGTCAAAAGGCCCCCCTGCAACCTATCCGGACGACTCGTCCTCTGGAGATTGTGGCCCTGGACCACGTCAAACTGTCGCCGAGTAGATCTGGATACTCATACGCCTTGACCATGGTGGACCATTACTCCAGATTTCTGGTAGTCGTTCCAGTGAAAGACCAGACCGCAGTGACGGCCGCGAAGACCTTTCAAGCAAGCTTCTGCAGACCGCATGGGTATCCCGAGCAAGTCTTAACCGATCAGGGACCTGCTTTCGAAGCTGATTTATTCAAGGAATTCTGTCAAATGTACGGGTGCAAGAAAATAAGAACAACACCATATCACCCTCAAACCAACGGTCTTTGTGAAAAGATGAACCATATTGTCCTTGACTTGTTGAGATCCATACCGTTGGAAGACAGGAATCGATGGCCGGATTTACTACCTGATTTGGTTGATTTGTACAACCATATACCTGTAAGCTCAACTAACTGCACTCCAGCCTATCTTATGAGAGCAAGGCCCGGAAAACTACCAATGGATTTAGAACTTGGAGTGGTAGAACCGGAGGCAGACGATGCCGTGGAGAACTGGGACGTCAATCGGCAAGAGCAATACAGAAGAGTACAAATCTGTGTGGAGGAAAGTCTTAATAAGGCACGGGAGAAACAGGAAGATGTTTACAACAGAAATGCTCCTGCCAAGCCTCTGATGCCTGGAGAGGTAGTATTAAAAAGAAAAAGAAAGATGCACAAACTGGATAATCAGTGGGAGCAAGAACCCTACGTCATACAAGATTCTAAGTACGACAACAGAAAAGTTTGTGTCGTCAGTAAAGACGGAGGAAGAACAACAACCACTGTGTCCAGAGATCATTTGAAGTTGTGTCCAGAACACTTAAAGAGTTGTGAAAAGAACCCTGTCTTCAATCAAAGAGAAAGAAAGGAAGAGGTCCTACACACCGATCTGGGAGATTTTCCTGCGGATTGGCCCCGACTGGGAGATGCTGTGATAATTCCAGTGTTGCAGTTTTATCAGCCACAAGAGGAAGTTTTACCTCCAGTTGTGCCTGTGGTGCCAGTTGAGCCCGTCCAGGAGTTACCCATTCCAGCAACACCTCAACCTGTAGAACCTCAAGATGGATCATCTGAAGCAGCGCCCCATACTATGGGATCCCCTGGTGAAGCTGACTCACACCGCCCAGCCATCAGTACGCTTGCCAGATCCATAGAAAGGTTAAGGCAGTTCTATAGTTTGCCGTTACGCAGTGCAGACAGATCGCAACTTGTTATACCTGAAACTACACCACGTAGATCAGAGAGAATCACAAAAGGGAAATTACCCATTAGATATCAGCAGTAATTTATGTGAACATTGTAAAAGTCTATATATATAAATGTGTTTTTCTCTATTATGTCTTCGTTTAACAATGGACTCAGAGGCTGAGGACTGAGCCAGCCCAAAAACTGTATCCTGTAAATAGTTGCACTAAAGTGCCTTCTTAATGGTTTCACATGAAACCTTGACTCACCTCTGAACCAAAAACCCGTGTGGTGTGGCACTGAGTGAGGTCTGCATTTGGATGTCCTGCAGCCCACCCAGGACCCACGTTGAAGGTTTGGTGCGGGTCCTTCACAAGTATCTTGTATAATATATTTATTAAATGCTATTTGATACTTTTGTATTTCTATATGTAAAATGTTATTGTTCGTAACGTTCAAGGTGTTCTCACCTCCCGGATGGGAAGAAGTTAATGTTTGTTGTTATGCATAAACAAAATTTTCTGTCTTCTTATATTTTACAGCCCGGGAGTGCTGTCATTTACCATGGGGGAATGTGTAGCCCTGGTACACAATACCAGGAGGATGAGTGGAGAGGTAACAGTTAAGGTCTCTTCATGACATCATGTACACTTCTGACACACCCAGCAGGGGTGTGGAAGGGAGTGATTTAGTCAGTCAGTGTCCGGACTTCAGAGTGAGAAGTCGGTTTCCTGTCCTTGGACAGAGTAGACGTGTCCAGTTTAAGTCTATCATCAGTTCAGAAAGTGGAGTCTGGTGTAGGTGTCTGTATACACCTTAGTCTAGTCAGAGCTGTGCCCCACTGGAAGAAAGACTGAACTATCTATTAAGAGACAAGCAAGGCGAAGGGCAAAGTGGAAGGAAGATAATTGGAAAAGTGCTTTTGACTTGGAAAAGTCCTGCACGTTGCAACCGGTTACTGGGGACCGAAGGATCACTATTGTACAGCATAGTGAAGAGAAAACCAGGAATCTACCGGACCCTAGGTCGCGGCAGACAAGCCCCTTATAGTCAGAACGTAGCTGGAGTCAGGGGTGTGAAGACTTTGAGTTAGTGCACGACAAGAAAAGGATTCAGCTCCCTCGCAGGAAGGCTTCTAACACAAATTTGACTGGGCAGAACAGCTAAAGATTAGCTGGAATCATAGAGAGGACTACGCTTCAGGCTGGTCGTACTCAGCTTCATTGGACAGTAAAGGAGGCCCCTAACTTGCTTAGCTGTTGCCTCAAAGCTCATCCTCCATCAACCCCATCAGCCTCCCTGGGACCTGCCTTATCATCCTGCAAGTAAAGGTATGGAAAGACGTTGACTGTGTGAGACTGAGTTATTATTGCATGCCTGCACAATCCCTACCTAACTACCGACCTGAGGGAAGAGTCCCACCTGTAGGGGACCCGACATCTAGCTGCATCACCATCCCCTCAGAGATCTACAGCAGCGCTGGTACAAATTACCAGAGAACTACAGGTGGCGTCACGAACTGTATATAAATCTATCCCCTGTAAATATTCCCCCAACATACGCCAGACCGCCCGGGCCACAGACCGAGCCACAGCTACCTGTGACAAAATCCCCATAGACTTCTACGGGCTCGGCTCTGAGTACCCCATTGCCCTGGTAACCCACAATTGTGGTGGCGGGTCGACACAGTACTATACAGGGGACGGTGACAGTGCTCAGCCGCTGCTCCAGGTGCAGGAGTGTGCACAGGTGTCATTACATCTAATGACCGCTAATAACGAGTACCATCACGGTGACAAGGGTCACTGGAAGGAGCCAAATAGTCAAAACATCCCGCAGCCGCTCCCAGATATGTGCCGAAGTGAGGGCAGAAGATGACGGTACTATGCAGGGGAAGGTGACCACGCTCAGCAGCTGCTCCAGGTGCAGGAGTGTGCGCAGGAGTCATTACATCTAATGACCACTAATAACTAGCACCATCACGGGGACGAGGGTCACTGGAAGGAGCCAAAAACCCAAAACATCCCGCAGCCGCTCCCAGATATGTGCCGAAGTGAGGGCAGAAGATGACGGTACTATGCAGGGGAAGGTGACCACGCTCAGCAGCTGCTCCAGGTGCAGGAGTGTGCGCAGGAGTCATTACATCTAATGACCACTAATAACTAGCACCATCACGGGGACGAGGGTCACTGGAAGGAGCCAAAAACCCAAAACATCCCGCAGCCGCTCCCAGATATGTGCTGAAGTGAGGGCAGAAGATGGCGGTACTATACAGGAGACAGTGACCGTGCTCAGCTGATGCTCCGGGCGCAGGAGTGTGCACAGGTGTCATTACATCTAATGACCGCTAATAACGAGCACCATCACGGGACGATTGTCACTGGAAGGAGCCAAATAGTCAAAACATCCCGCAGCCGCTCCCAGATATGTGCCGAAGTGAGGGCAGAAGATGGCGGTACTATACAGGGGAAGGTGACCACGCTCAGCAGCTGCTCCAGGTGCAGGAGTGTGCGCAGGAGTCATTACATCTAATGACCACTAATAACTAGCACCATCATGGGGATGGGGATCACTGGAATGAACCAAAAACATCCCGCAGCTGCTCCCAGATACGTGCAGAAATGAGGGCATAAGATGGCGGCACTATACAGGGGCGCATGAGTGTGCGCAGGAGTCATTACATCTAATGACAGAAAATAACGAGCACTATCATGGGACGAAGATCACTGGAAGGAACCAAATAGTCAAAAACATTCTGCAGTCGCTCCCAGGTACTTGCAGGAGTGAGGGCAGAAGATGGCGATGCTGTATACTGGACATGGGAAGTGGGGGCACAAGATGGCGGTGCTATACACTGGATATGAGACTATACACTGGACATGGTGAGGACCAACCAAAAGGTGGCGGTACTATATACTGTACATAGGAAGTGAGTGACATAAGATAACAGTACTATATACAGAACATGGGAGGTGGGGGACAGAAGGTGGCGGTACTATATACTGGACATGTGAGGTGAGGGACAGAACATAACAGTACTATAGACAGGACATGGGAGGTGAGGGCTAGAAGATGGCGGCACTATATAATGGACATGGGAGGTGGTGGCAGAAGATAGCAGTCCTATATACTGGACATGGGAGCTGGTGGCAGAAGATGGCAGTGCTATATACTGCACATGGGAAGTGGTGTCAGAAGATGGCGGTACTATATACAAGACATGAGAGGGACAGAAGATGACGGTACTATACACGAAGCATAGGAGGTGAAGGCCACAAGATGGCAGTACTATATACAGTACATGGAGGTGATGGACAGAAGATGGCGGTAATGTATACTGGACATGGGAAGTGAGGGCCAGAAGATGGCACTACAGTCATGGCCAAAAGTTTTGAGAATGACACAAATATTATATTTTCACATGATCTGCTGCCCTCTGGTTTTTATGTGTGCTTGACAGATGTTTTTATCACAGACAGAAATATAATAATTGCAAACATATGAGTAACAAAAGCTTATATTGACAGAATGAGTTAATGCAGCAAGTCAATATTTGCAGTGTTGACCCTTCTTCTTCAGGACCTCTGCAATTCTCCTGGCATGCTCTCAATCAACTTCTGGACCAAATCCTGACTGATAGCAGTCCATTCTTGCACAATCAATGCTTTCATTTTGTCAGAATTTTTAGGTTTTTGTTTGTCCACCCATCTCTTGATGATTGACCACAAGTTCTCAATGGGATTAAGATCTGGGGAGTTTCCAGGCCATGGACCCAAAATCTCTATGTTTTGTTCCCTGAGCCATTTAGTTATCACCTTTGCTTTATGGCAAGGTGCTCCATCATGCTGGAAAAGGCATTGTTGATGCGCCAAACTGCTCTTGGAGGGTTGGGAGAAGTTGCTCTTGGAGGACATTCTGGTACCATTCTTTATTCATGACTGTGTTTTTAGGCAAGACTGTGAGAGAGCCGATTCCCTTGGCTGAGAAGCAACCCCACACATGAATGGTTTCAGGATGCTTAACAGTTGGCATGAGACAAGACTGGTGGTAGCGCTCACCTTGTCTTCTCCGAATGAGGCGTTTTCCTGATGTCCCAAACAATCGAAAAGGGGATTCATCAGAGAAAATAACTTTACCCCAGTCCTCAGCAGTCCACTGCCTGTACCTTTTGCAGAATATCAGTCTGTCCATGATGTTTTTTCTGGACAGAAGTGGCTTCTTTGCTGCCCTCCTTGAGACCAGGCCTTGCTCCAAGAGTCTCCGCGTCACAGTGCATGCAGATGCACTCACACCTGCCTGCTGCCATTCCTGAGCAAGCTCTGCACTGCTGGTAGCCCAATCCCGCAGCTGAAACACTTTTAAGAGACGGTCCTGGCGCTTGCTGGTCTTTCTTGGGGCCCTGGAGCCTTTTTGGCAACAATGGAACCTCTCTCCTTGAAGTTCTTGATGATGCGATAGATTGTTGACTGAGGTGCAATCTTTCTAGCTGCGATACTCTTCCCTGTTAGGCCATTTTTGTGCATTGCAATGATGACTGCACGTGTTTCTTTAGAGATAACCATGGTTAACAGAAGAGAAACAATGATGCCAAGCACCAGCCTCCTTTTAAAGTGTCCAGTGGTGTCATTCTTACTTAATCATGACAGATTGATCTCCAGCCATGTCCTCATCAACACCCACACCTGTGTTAATGGAGCAATCACTGAAAAAGGTTAGCTGGTCCTTTTAAGGCAGGGCTGCAATGATGTTGAAATGTGTTTTGGGGGATAAAGTTCATTTTCTAGCCAAATATTGACTTTACAAGTAATTGCTGTTAAGCTGATCACTCTTTATAACATTCTGGAGTATATGCAAATTGCCATTAGAAAAAGTGAAGCAGCAGACTTTGTAAAAATTAATATTTGTGTCATTCTCAAAACTTTTGGCCATGACTGTATATGGCAGTAATAAGGTGGGCTGCATGTGTCAGTATTATTATGGCACTATATGGGGGTAATAGGTGGGCTGTATGTGTCAGTATTATTATGGCACTATATGGCGGTAATAAGTGTGCTGTATGTGACAGTATTATTATGGCATTATATGGGGGTAATAGGTGGGCTGCTTGTGTCAGTATTATTATGGCACTATATGGCGGTAATAAGTGTGCTGTATGTGACAGCATTATTATGGCACTATATGGGGGTAATAGATGGGCTGTATGTGTCAGTATTATTATGGCACTTTATGGCAGTAATAGGTGGGCTGTATGTGTCAGTATTATTATGGCACTATATGGGGGTAATAGATGAGCTGTATGTGTCAGTATTATTATGGCACTATATGGCGGTAATAAGTGTGCTGTATGTGACAATATTATTATGGCATTATATGGTGGTAATAGGTGGGCTGTATGTGTCAGTATTATTATGGCACTTTATGACAGTAATAGGTGTGCTGTATGTGACAGCATTATTATGGCACTATATGGGGGTAATAGATGGGCTGTATGTGTCAGTATTATTATGGCACTTTATGGCAGTAATAGGTGGGCTGTATGTGTCAGTATTATTATGGCACCATATGGCGGTAATAAGTGTGCTGTATGTGATAGTATTATTATGGCATTATATGGTGGTAATAGGTGAGCTGTATGTGTCAGTAGTATTATGGCACTTTATAGCGGTAATAGGTGTGCTGTATGTGTCAGTATTATTATGGCACTTTATGGCAATAATAGGTGGGCTGTATGTGTCAGTATTATTATGGCACCATATGGCGGTAATAAGTGTGCTGTATGTGATAGTATTATTATGGCATTATATGGTGGTAATAGGTGAGCTGTGTGTGTCAGTATTATTATGGCACTTTATAGCGGTAATAGGTGTGCTGTATGTGTCAGTATTATTATGGCACTTTATGGCAATAATAGGTGGGCTGTATGTGTCAGTATTATTATGGCACCATATGGCGGTAATAAGTGTGCTGTATGTGATAGTATTATTATGGCATTATATGGTGGTAATAGGTGAGCTGTGTATGTCAGTATTATTATGGCACTTTATAGCGGTAATAGGTGTGCTGTATGTGTCAGTAGTATTATGGCACTATATGGGGTAATAGATGGGCTGTATGTGTCAGTATTATTATGGCACTATATGGGGTAATAGATGGGCTGTATGTGTCAGTATTATTATGGCACTTTATGGCAGTAATAGGTGAGCTGTGTGTGTCAGTAGTATTATGGCATTATATAGGGGTAATAGGTGGGCTGTATGTGTCAGTAGTATTATGGCATTATATGGGGTAATAGGTGGGCTGTATGTGTCAGTATTATTATGGTACTATATGGCAGTAATAGGTGGGCTGTATGTGTCAGTATTATTATGGTACTATATGGCAGTAATAGGTGGGCTGTATGTGTCAGTATTATTATGGCACTATATGGCAGTAATAGGTGGGCTGTATGTGTCAGTATTATTATGGCACTATATGGCGGTAATAGGTGTGCTGCATGTGTAGTATTATTATGACACTATATGGCGGTAATAAGTGTACTGTGTGTGTCAGTATTATTCTGGCACTATATGGTGGTAATAGGTGGGCTGTATGTGTCAGTATTATTATGGCACTATATGGTGGTAATAGGTGGGCTGTATGTGTCAGTATTATTATGGCACTATATGACGGTAATAGGTGGGCTGTATGTGTCAGTATTATTATGGCACTATATGACGGTAATAGATGAGCTGTATGTGTCAGTATTATTATGGCACTATATGGTGGTAATAGGTGGCCTGTGTGTCAGTATTATTATGGCACTATATGGCGGTAATAGGTGGGTTGCATGTGTCAGTATTATTATGGCACTATATGGTGGTAATAGGTGGATTGTGTGTGTCAGTATTATGATGACACTATATGGCGGTAATAGGTGGCCAGTGTGTCAGTATTATTATGGCACTATATGGTGGTAATAGGTGGATTGTGTGTGTCAGTATTATGATGACACTATATGGCGGTAATAGGTGGCCAGTGTGCCAGTATTATTATGGCACTATATGGTGGTAATAGGTGAGCTGTGTGTGTCAGTATTATCATAGCACTATATGGCGGTAATAGGTGGCCTGTGTGTCAGTATTATTATGGCACTATATGGCGGTAATAGGTGGGTTGCATGTGTCAGTATTATTATGGCACTATGGCACAATATGGTGGTAATAGGTGGATTGTGTGTGTCAGTATTATGATGACACTATATGGCGGTAATAGGTGGCCAGTGTGTCAGTATTATTATGGCACTATATGGCGGTAATAGGTGGGTTGCATGTGTCAGTATTATGATGACACTATATGGCGGTAATAGGTGGCCAGTGTGTCAGTATTATTATGACACTATATGGCGGTAATAGGTGTACTGTGTGTGTCACTATTATTATGGCACTATATGGCGGTAATAGGTGGGCTGTATGTGTCAGTATTATTATGGCACTATATGGTGGTAATAGGTGGATTGTGTGTGTCGGTATTATTATGACACTATATGGCGGTAATAGGTGGCCTGTGTGTCAGTATTATTATGGCACTATATGGGGGTAATAGGTGTACTGTGTGTGTCACTATTATTATGGCACTATATGGCGGTAATAGGTGGGCTCTTTATGTCAGTATTATTATGGCACTATATGGGGGTAATAGGTGGACTGCATCTGACAGTATTATTCAGGCACTATATGGCGGTAATAGGTGGACTGTATATGTCAGTATTATTATGACACTATATAGCGGTAATAGGTGGGCTGTATGTGTCAGTATTATTATGACACTATATGGCGGTAATAGGTGGGCTGTATGTGTCAGTATTATTATGACACTATATGGCGGTAATAGGTGGGCTGTATGTGTCAGTATTATTATGGCACTATATGGCAGTAATAGGTGGCCTGCATGTGTCAGTATTATTATGGCACTATATGGCAGTAATAAGTGTGCTGTATGTGTCAGTATTATTATGGCATTATATGGGGGTAATAGGTGGGCTGTATGTGTCAGTATTATTATGGCACTATATGACGGTAATAGGTGGCCTGTGTGTGTCAGTAGTATTATGGCACTATATGGCGGTAATAGGTGGCCTGTTTGTGTCTGTATTATTTTGGCACTATATGGCGGTAATAGGTGTACTGTGTGTATCAGTATTATTATGGCATTATATGGGGGTAATAGGTGGGCTGTATGTGTCAGTATTATTATGGCACTACATGGCGGTAATAGGTTAGCTGTATATGTCAGTAGTATTATGGTACTATATGGCGGTAATAGGTGGGCTGTATGTGTCAGTAATATTATGGCACTACATGGCGGTAATAGGTGGGCTGTATGTGTCAGTATTATTATGTCACTATATGGGGGTAATAGGTGGGCTGTATGTGTAGTATTATTATGGCACTATATGGCAGTAATAGGTGGGCTGCATGTGTCAGTATGAGAGCCCCTAGGAGCGTGAAGTTTCGCCTCAGGCTCCAGCACAAGCAGTTTCTACTTTGATTTTAGGGATGGCAACAACAGACTCATAAAATGTGACATCGGGGACTTAGATGTCAAAGAGGTGCAGGGGTCTAGTGCTGGGTCAGAACCGGCTTCAGGCCACAGTCA
Source organism: Oophaga sylvatica (assembly GCA_033576555.1). Classification (NCBI taxonomy): domain Eukaryota; kingdom Metazoa; phylum Chordata; class Amphibia; order Anura; family Dendrobatidae; genus Oophaga; species Oophaga sylvatica. Next base: position 91,499 of record JARQOD010000086.1, read on the forward strand.
TCTCTAGGAGCAGAGCTTTCTCCTCGGGAAACGGAGCCGTCGTCTCGGGCAGCAAAGCTTTCGTCTCGGGCAGCAGAGCTTTCGTCTCGGGCAGCGGAGCTTTCGTCTCGGGCAGCAGAGCTTTCGTCTCGGGCAGCGGAGCTTTCGTCTCGGGCAGCAGAGCCGTCGTCTCGGGCAGCAGAGCTTTCGTCTCGGGCAGCGGAGCTTTCGTCTCGGGCAGCGGAGCTTTCTTCTCGGGCAGCGGAGCTGTTGTCTCGGGCAGCAGACCTTTCGTGTCGGGCAGCAGAGCTTTTGTCTTGGGCAGCAGAGCTTTCGTCACGGGCAGCAGCGCCTTCGTGTCGGGCAGCAGAGCTTTCGTCACGGGCAGCAGAGCTTTCGTCTCGGGCTGCAGAGCTTTCATCTTGGGCAGCAGAGCTTTCTTGTCGGGCAGCAGAGCTTTCATGTCGGGCAGCAGAGCTTTTGTCTCGGGCAGCAGAGCTTTCGTCTCGGGCACTAGAGCTTTTGTCTTGGGCAGCAGAGCTATCATCTGGGGCAGCAGAGCTTTCGTCACGGGCAGCAGAGCCGTCGTCTCGGGCAGCAGAGCTTTCGTCTCGGGCAGCAGAGCTTTCGTCACGGGCAGCAGAGCTGTCGTCACGGGCAGCAGAGCTTTGGTCTCGGGCAGCAGAGCTTTGGTCTCGGGCAGCAGAGCTTGCGTCTCGGGCAGCAGAGCTTTCGTCTCGGGCAGCAGAGCTTTCGTCACAGGCAGCAGAGCCGTCGTATCGGGCAGCAGAGCCGTCTGCCATGTTTAGAGTCAAGGTTAATGTTGGAGAAATAATTGCATTAATCAGAAAAGGTTAATGAGCGTCTGTGAGTGTAAAGTGTGGCGGGTGCGATCACAGCCCGCCATCCATGATAACGGGTCACTGACACCTCCGATCATTAGCTACACCAGGGAATGGAGCTGAGGAAACACCACCAGCCTCCGTCTACTTCCCAGTGTCACTATGAGGCTGTGCCGCACCATGGTCACACGAGGGGATAGAGCAGCGCAGACACAGCAGGGCCATCAGCTCCGAGACCCCAGAACGGGGCCTAAAGTCAGCCCCATGTCCTGCAGTATATACCGGATCCCGCACTGCGACCTCAGAAGATTTCCACTCACTGGTCCTCGTCCTGGAGATGCGAACAGATGACCATGTGCACAGGACACTTCTCTCCTGAATAGTGCCGCTATAATAGTGTCATCCATGTGTAGATATAATAGTGCTGCTATAATAGTGTCAGCCATATGTAGATGGAACGCCCCCAAGGGCCGTGGGGTACTTGATACCGGGCCGGCGGTTCTTAAAGGGAAGGCCACGGCAGCAGTGACTCGGTCCGTGGCCCTGGGGGTCCAATAAAAATGAAGGAAGTGTAAAAATAAAAGTTATGGGGCATAGGGGAATAGTTTGTGATGCCACCCGTGGTATTCGGCAATAAAGGTGTTAGCTGACGCTGCTTAAGAAACCGCTGGGGCTGTTGGTGATGCAGCAGAGTTATTACAGCTCTCCACAGGCAGAGCTAGGCCACAGGGCAGTTATAGTGTTAAAGATGATGGTGGTGGTTGTGGTGCAGGGCAGATGACGCAGTAAATTAATCAGAGGATACAGCAGGGTGCAGTCTTTTCAGTTTACTCACAGTTCTTTGGTACAATGCCCAGCCAGCCAGCTCTCTGGTAGTTTGGGGTTCACTGTGTCAGAACCCCCTTCAGATGTTCCTTTGCTGGCCATCTCTCTGCGCTGGCTACCTCCTCTCCTGCCCCTTCACACACAGTGTCCCAAGCCAGCAGCCTCGGATCTTGTCGGGCGACGTGCTCTAGGTCCTCTTGGTCCTATCTGGCTGCCTTTTCAGTGAATGTGTGCGGATGTGGCTGTAGCACATAAAGATACTGCAGCCTCCGGTTAGCTAGCTGAGTCCTTAGTTTCTCGACTAGACTGGGACCGGTCCCCTTACTGCGACCTGGTCCCTCACCCGACTACTGTCAGCGTGGATTCAGGCCCCACAGGTGGATTCCTCACTTCCTGTGCCCCTAGGACCCTGCTTCCTCTCTCAAGCTTCTGACGCGCACCACATGTGTGGTGGATACCAGGGCTATGGGGTACTCGGCACCGAGCCCATTGATTTCTATGGGAGATGTCACTGGCAGCGGGACTCGGTCCGTGGCCCTGGCGGTCATGCAATGGGGGATATTTACAGGGGATTTGTAGTTAGTTTGTGACGCCACCTGTGGTGTCTGATCAATTGGACCAGCGCTGCTATAAGGATCTTCACAGGGGATGTTATGGGGGCAGCTGGGTGGTAAGTCTCCCACAGGTGAGACGGCTCCCTGGAAGTCTATGATGATGCAGGGTGTAAGTAATAATTCAGTCACACACAATGCAGCTTCTTTTCATACCTTTACTTGTAGGTGTTTCAGGCAGGTCCCGGGGAGCTGGTCGGGGTGGAGAATGCACATTCGGGAAACCGCTGAGCAGGTTAGAGGCCTCCTTTACTTCCTATGTATCTGAGTCCAAACTTGCATGAAGCGAAGTTAACTCTGCAATCTCCAGCTTTCTCAATAGCTGCATCGCCCGGCCGACATTGTGGTGGAGCCTTTTCTGTCTCTGATTCTCAGATGTTGGAAAGAACAAAGTCCCTCTATGCAGGGCCCTGCTAAAAGTCCTTGTTCTCCCTGACTCCGTTTACGTATCAGCGCTTAGGGCTACCTTCTGCTACCTGTGGTCCAGAAAGCCTCCGGTTATCTTGTTACTAGGCGTGAAGCGCTAGCAATCGCTTCGGACCCCGGTGTCCGGTGAATTAGTGCAGGTAATCCGGTACCTGGTGCACTAGCATCTATCTTCTCCACTGTGCCCTTCGCCCTGCTCGCGCTCTTAACATAAGCACTTGTAGCTTTGATGGAATTGTCAGCTTTCTCCAGAGCTCACTGAACAGCTCTCAGTATCCTCCTTGTTACAGCTCCTGTAATCACCTTCCTTCCTAGGAATATGTGTAGCCCTGGTGTGAAGGCACACGCAGTACCCTGGAGGATGTGCGGAGAGGTAACAGTTTAATGCTCAATAATCATTCACTCCACCACACACTTGGACACACCCATAGGGTATGTAGCCAGTGAGTCAGAGAGTTTCCTGTCAGAAGACAGAGGAGTCAGTCTAGCCTGGACGTGGAGGGAGGAAGAAGTTCAGCCAGATCCTGTCAGCAGTTCTTAAAGTGGAGGCTAGTAAGGGTGAGCCAGTTCACCTTAGCCTAGTCAGAGCTGTGCTTAATCAGAAGACAGAGACAATTGAGGAAGAAGGAAGAGTTAGTAACAGAAAACTTCAGTCACCTGTCCCAAGGACAGTGAAGTTCAGTCGACGTGCTCCTGAACTAGAAGAATACTGAGCATCTGTTAGCGAGCTCCAAGGAAGAAGCAAGAAGGGATTGACTTGCATTACCTTAGGAAGTGTGGAGTGCTTATGCTACAAGCGCGAACAGGGCGAAGGGCGCAGTGGAAGAAGTTATAGCAGTGCCTTAAGGATTGGACTATCCTGCACATTGTTCACCGGTCACTGGGGACCGAAGTGTCACTACAGCTTCAGGCGTAGTGGTAGAAAAACCAGAGTCTTACTGGACCTTAGGTCACAGAAAGCAGCCCTTGGAGTGTCGGTACGTAACTGGGGTCAGGGAGAGTGGGAACCTGGAGTCGCTGCAGGACAATAGTAGAAACCCAGCTCTCTCAAAGGAAGGCTCCGACCACAAAACTGACCGGGCAGTACAGCTAAGGAGTTAGCTGGAGTTCTTGGAGTGAACTAAGCTTTATGCTAGTTGGACTCATAATATTGGAAAGTAAAGGAGGCCCCCAACCTGTTCAGCTGTTATCTCAAAGCACATCCTCCACCCGACCAGCCTCCCTGGGACCTGCCTTATCATCTGACAAGTAAAAGGTATGGAAAGACGCTGGATGGTGTGAGACTGATTCATTTATCTGCACCCTACATCATTAATACCATAGACTTTGAGGGACCAGTCCCACCTGTGGGGGACCCGTCATCTAGCTGCCACAACATCCCCTCAGAGATCTACTGCAGCGCTGGTCTTAGTGATCAGACAACTACAGGTGGCGTCACGAACCGTTATCTACTAAATCCCCTGTAAATATTCCCCCCTTTAACGCCTGACCGCCAGGGACACGGAACGAGCCACGCTACCAGTGACATTCCCTATAGAAATCTACAGGCTCGGCTCCGAGTACCCCATATCCCTGGTAACCCACAATTGTGGTGCGGGTCACACAAATACAGGTGGCTGTCCTGAGGTACTGGTTAAGGGGTAGCTCTGACTAGGCTAGGATGATTCACTTCACCCGTACTAGCCTCCACTTTCTTGTCAGGTGAGCTACACTGGCTCTGTGAGGATTCAGTCCTCTCTCCTCTCTCTCCAAGACTTGAACTGACACTGAACTGCACTGTCCTAAGACAGGAAGCTATCTCAATGATCTCAACTGTCCTGAGACAGGAAACTGACTGATCTGAGCTCTTCTCAGACAGGAAACAGACTGACTATTGCTACGTGTCACTACCTTTTATACCCCTAGTGGGTGTGTCTGAAAGTGTGAGTGACGTGAATGGATATCAAGCTTTTGCGATTACCTTCCTGTGCATTCTCCTGGATTATGTGTGCCTGACATAGCTGGGCCACACACTTCTCTTTCTGTTTTTCTGTCCTTTTTCTCTCTCTTCTGTCGTCTGGTCTAGGGACGAGTTCCTCTCTGCTCAAGTCCACAGCCCCAACCCTTCCTCCAACTCCCAACTTCTCCACAGCTCCTCTCTGCTCCTCTCATGAGCTACAACTCTCACTAACTGTCTGTGGTCTCTCAGACCACTCACTAAGCTCCTCCGCTTCTTCTTTCTCCACCCACACCCTCTACTTAGCGTCTCCCGGGCCCTGAGAGGTCTGGTGTTGGATGTAAGTGTGTGGGTTCTGGGTGATGTCCCCTCCTTATCCAAGAGCGGAGCACCACACCTCCAACTGAGGTGCAGTACCTCTGTGGCAACTGGACCTCTGGGGCGCCACATAGACATAATAGTGTCATCCATAAGTAAATATAACAGTGCCGCTATAATGGTGTCATCCATATGTAATTAGATATAATAGGCTTGTTATCCATATGTAGATATAATAGTGCCGCTATAATAGTGTTATTCATATTTAGATATAATAGTGCCGCTATAATAGTGTCATCCATATGTAGATATAATAGTGCCGCTATAATAGTGTCATCCATATTTAGAAATAATAGTGCCGCTATAATACTGTCATCCAGTGTAGATATAATAGTACCAGCCGGGATATCCATGGCCTGGATCCGTCCATCTTGTACTCGGTGGCCAATTGCTGATAAATTTGCCATGAACCTTCGTACAGGTATAGGGGGTGCGGAGGGAGCAGTCACACCTGGGCCCCGGTGTCTGAGGGTCCCAGTGACTCGTCTGCAGAATATGCAGAATACTAAGATGCCAGTTTTATAAAAGGCACATAGTAGGTAATGGGGGTGATTTAATCCCATTGGTGCCTGCTTACACCCATAATGTCTGCCACATTTCCCACTGTGGACCCCGAACTTATTGAACACTCTGCATAGACAATTTGTGAATAAATGGATGCACAGTAGTCAACCCTCTCCTGCACAGATCTCCGGTAATATAGGTTGGGCGCATGCTGATGACCCTCTGCACAACTCGCAGGCTGTGTGCAGGGAACTAAGAGTCAAGGGTGGTAAACCTGTGCACCTGCAAAATGATCTGCTGCCTCTGATATCTCTCTTCTACCATCACCTATAAAGAGGGCTGAGGAGCAGGAGATGAGCGAAGGTGTGGCTGAAACCACGAGAGGCAGAAATGCTGCAACATGGAGCAGCTCCCAATGAAAGGATGTCCATTGGAGGGCAGGTGCCATTGCTTGGTACCCTGTGCTTGACTTGAAAGTAGAGGTTCTGGCAACAGAAGAGCTGCAGAGCTGCTTCTACCGGTGGAGTGGTGGTGGGTACACATCGGATGAGGTTGAGGCAAGGAGTGACTGAGTACTAAGGAGAAGAGCTACCTCTATAGATGGAGCTGTGGTGGGTACACATCGGTGATTGGTGCCTTCACAATAATGGTGTCCTCAGTAAGGAGTGCTAGCTGGTTGGGAGACCTGCTGGGGTGTCAGCATAGTTCTGGCCACAGGTAGTCACCGACGAGCCTGGTGGTGGGATGAGGTTGAGGCAAGAAGTGACTGAGTCCTGAGGAGAAGAGCTACCTCTATAGATGGAGCTGTGGTGGGTACACATCAGTGTTTGGTGCCTTCAGGATAACGGTGTGTTCGGTAAGGAGCTCTGGCTGGTTGGGAGACCTGCTGGTGTGTCAGCAGAGTTCTGGCCCCAGGTAGTCACCGACGAGCCTGGTGGTGGGATGAGGTTGAGGCAAGGAGTGACTGAGTCCTGAGGAGAAGAGCTACCTCTATAGATGGAGCTGTGGTGGGTACACATCAGTGTTTGGTGCCTTCAGGATAACGGTGTGTTCGGTAAGGAGCTCTGGCTGGTTGGGAGACCTGCTGGGGTGTCAGCAGAGTTCTGGCCCCAGGTAGTCACCGACGAGCCTGGTGGTGGGATGAGGTTGAGGCAAGGAGTGACTGAGTCCTAGGAGAAGAGCTACCTCTATAGATGGAGCTGTGGTGGGTACACATCGTGATTGGTGCCTTCAAATAAGGTGTTCTCGTAAGGAGCTCTAGCTGGTTGGGAGACCTGCTGGGGTGTCAGCAAGTTCTGGCCACAGGTAGTCACCGACGAGCCTGGTGGTGGGATGAGGTTGAGGCAAGGAGTGACTGAGTCCTGAGAAGAAGAGCTACCTCTTAGATGGAGCTGTGGTGGGTACACATCAGTGTTTGGTGCCTTCAGGATAACAGTGTGTTCGGTAAGGAGCTCTGGCTGGTTGGGAGACCTGCTGGGTGTCAGCAGAGTTCTGGCCCCAGGTAATCACCCAGAGCCTGGTGGTGGGATGAGGTTGAGGCAAGGAGTGACTGAGTCCTCAGGAGAAGTGCTACCTCTATAGATGGAGCTGTGGTGGGTACACATCAGTGTTTGGTGCCTTCAGGATAACGGTGTGTTCGGTAAGGAGCTCTGGCTGGTTGGGAGACCTGCTGGGGTGTCAGCAGAGTTCTGGCCCCAGGTAGTCACCGACGAGCCTGGTGGTGGGATGAGGTTGAGGCAAGGAGTGACTGAGTCCTGAGGAGAAGAGCTACCTCTATAGATGGAGCTGTGGTGGGTACACATCAGTGTTTGGTGCCTTCAGGATAACGGTTGTTCGGTAAGGAGCTCTGGCTGGTTGGGAGACCTGCTGGGGTGTCAGCAGAGTTCTGGCCACAGGTAGTCACCGACGAGCCTGGTGGTGGGATGAGGTTGAGGCAAGGAGTGACTGAGTCCTGAGAGAAGAGCTACCTCTGTAGATGGAGCTGTGGTGGGTACACATCAGTGTTTGGTGCCTTCAGGATAACAGTGTGTTCGGTAAGGAGCTCTGGCTGGTTGGGAGACCTGCTGGGGTGTCAGCAGAGTTCTGGCCCCAGGTAATCACCCAGGAGCCTGGTGGTGGGATGAGGTTGAGGCAAGGAGCAAGTGATTGAGTTCTGAGGAGAAGAGCTGTCAGGGCCATGTCTAATGGTGACAGGACCAGAGTTGGGACCTGGAGTCTGGAAGCCTTCAGAGATAGAAGAGTTCGGTGAGACAGACACCATTGCCAAGTTGAAGATGAATGTAAAGTGGCACTCTGTCCAATAAAGAAAGTGAACCCTGTTAAGACTCTGGCCTTGGGCTCGTGTTGGTCATCTCCTGATGTTATTACAGGGGTAATAAGAAATGGATGTGCACTCGGGTCAGAGATTGTTAAGGTGCTGGTGAATTTGGACCTATGTAGGTACCAAAATAACTGAAAAGAATAGAATTCACCGCACACACTGATTGAATTCAAATGCAAAAAGTGAAATTTTTATTATTCTCCACATCCAAGGAATAAATGTGCCACGTTTTATGAACAAATCATATAGTCATAAATACCCATATATACATATATATTCACAGGCGACTACCTATAGGGCTTTCAGTATATATATATATCTCCACTAAGTGCCCCAATTTTGAAATACTCACCACTAAGGTATTATGACATTTTCCCTAACTTTACTCATGTGTATTGTGGATTTCTAATAGTCAGTGAAGTGCATCTCGTTTATTTCACTATATCTCATAACAGTGCTGCATGCACATTGATATCCTCCGTCCACATCTGGAATCTTTCATTTATTATTCTTAGCTATACTATAGTTATGTGTATATACTGTATATATTATATATTTGTATACTTACTGTATATGTTTTATTCACTCTTGTTTTCTCTGATCTTCTCTCCAGTACCCCATGATTAAGAATCGGGAGGATCGAAACGTCGGGTATTTGTGAATGTATGGGTATTTATGACTATATGATTTGTTCATAAAACGTGGCACATTTATTCCTTGGATGTGGAGAATAATAAAAAAATGTCACTTTTTGCATTTGAATTCAATCAGTGTGTGCGGTGAATTCTATTCTTTTCAGTTATTCCCGGGGTGGCGGCATACATACCGCAGAGACAAAGCCGCAGGTGGTTAGGTGGAACGTCCAGGGAAGGATTTGTGGTGTCATCCTTCAGGCCTCAGCAAGGAGTTCTTTGGCGGTAGATAAGACGCAGGACCCTGCACAGTCAGAAGTTCCCCAGTAAATGTCTATGACTGGTTCCCTCGCTTAACATCACGGCGTGATCCTGCGTTTTGAGTGCATCCTCTGCAGTGATTGTGGGGGATGATGGGAGTGGTTGGTATCGCTGTAGCTTATTATCACGGCCCAGTGATGTTACAGGTCGGAGTGAAACATCCCAGAGCCAGATACCACCAAGATCTCAGCGTAAAAACATGAGGACGACAGGGTTACGCTGACCCCTAGTGATAGCACAGAGCTACAAACACAGGAGGAAGAGGAGCAGGTGTCTCTGAGCATCACAGCTCTGATAGGAAAGGATCAGGACCGCGCAGAGCATCGCAGCTCTGATAGGAAAGGATCAGAACCGCGCAGAGCATCACAGCTCTGATAGGAAAGGATCAGGACCGCGCAGAGCATCGCAGCGATGATAGAAAAGGAACAGGACCCGCAGGCATCACAGCGATGATAAAAAGGATCAGGACACGCAGAGCATCCAGCTATGATAGAAAAGAGTCAGGACACGCAAATCACAGCTATGATAGAAAGGATCAGGACTGCAGAGCATCACAGCTATGATAGAAAAGGAACAGGACCCGCAGAGCATCGCAGCGATGATAGAAAAGGAACAGGACCCACAGAGCATGCACGATGATAGAAAAGGAACAGGACCCACAGAGCATCACAGCTATGATAGAAAGGGATCAGACCCACAGAGCATCACAGCTATGATAGAAAAGGAACAGGACCCACAGAGCATCACAGCTATGATAGAAAGGAGTCAGGACCCACAGAGCATCACAGCTATGATAGAAAGGATCAGGACCTGCAGAGCATCGCAGCATGATAGAAAGGGATCAGGACCCGCAGAGCATCCAGCTATGATAGAAAGGATCAGAACCCACAGAGCATCACAGCTATGATAGAAAGGATCAGGACCTCAGAGCATCGCAGCTATGATAGAAAAGGAACAGGACCCACAGAGCATCACAGCTATGATAGAAAAGGAACAGGACCCACAGAGCATCACAGCTATGATAGAAAGGAGTCAGGACACGCAGAGCATCACAGCTATGATAGAAAGGGATCAGGACCCGCAGAGCATCACAGCTATGATAGAAAGGAGTCAGAACCCACAGAGCATCACAGCTATGATAGAAAGGAGTCAAGACACGCAGAGTTCACAGCTATGATAGAAAGGGATCAGGACCCCAGAGCATCACAGCTATGATAGAAAGGAGTCAGGACACTCAGAGCATCACAGCTATGATAGAAAGGATCAGGACCCACAGAGCATCACAGCTATGATAGAAAAGGAACAGGACACGCAGAGCATCACAGCTATGATAGAAAGGAACAGGACCCCAGAGCATCACAGCTATGATAGAAAGGACAGGACCTGCAGAGCATCACAGCTATGATAGAAAGGGATCAGGACCCGCAGAGCATCACAGCTATGATAGAAAGGAGTCAGGACACGCAGAGCATCACAGCTATGATAGAAAGGGATCAGGACCGCAGAGCATCACAGCTATGATAGAAAGGGATCAGGACACGCAGAGCATCACAGCTATGATAGAAAGGGAGTCAGGACACGCAGAGCATCACAGCTATGATAGAAAGGAGTCAGGACACGCAGAGCATCACAGCTATGATAGAAAGGGATCAGGACCCGCAGAGCATCACAGCTATGAAGAAAGGAGTCAGGACACGCAGAGCATCACAGCTATGATAGAAAGGAGTCAGGACCGCAGAGCATCACAGCTATGATAGAAAGGATCAGGACCCGCAGAGCATCACAGCTGTGATAGAAAAGAACAGGACTCGCAGAGCATCACAGCTATGAAGAAAGGAGTCAGAACCCACAGAGCATCACAGCTATGATAGAAAGGAGTCAAGGACACGCAGAGCATCCAGCGATGATAGAAAGGAGTCAGGACACACAGAGCATCACAGCTATGATAGAAAGGAACAGGACCCGCAGAGCATCACAGCTATGATAGAAAAGGACAGGACCCACAGAGCATCACAGCTATGACAGAAAGGAGTCAGGACACGCAGAGCATCACAGCTATGATAGAAAGGGATCGGACCCGCAGAGCATCACAGCTATGATAGAAAGGAGTCAGACCACAGAGCATCACAGCTATGATAGAAAGGGAGTCAGGACCGCAGAGCATCACAGCTATGAGAGAAAGGAGTCAGGACACGCAGAGCATCACAGCTATGAGAGAAAGGAGTCAGGACACACAGAGCATCACAGCTATGAGAGAAAGGAGTCAGGACATGCAGAGCATCACAGCTATGGATAGAAAAGGAACAGGACCTGCAGAGCATCACAGCTATGATAGAAAGGGATCAGGACCGCAGAGCATCACAGCTATGATAGAAAGGGATCAGGACCCGCAGAGATCAGACATGATAGAAAGGGTCAGACCACAGGCATCAGTTATAAGAGAAAGGAGTCAGGACACACAGAGCATCACAGCTGTGAGAGAAAGGAGTCAGGACCCGCAGATCATCACAGCTATGGTAGAAAGGAGATCAGAACCCACAGAGCATCACAGCTATGATAGAAAAGGATCAGGACACGCAGAGCATCACAGCTATGAAAGATAAGGAACAGGACCAACAGTGCATCACAGCTATGGATAGAATAGGATCAGGACCCGCAGAGCATCACAGCTATGGTAGAAAGGATTCAGGACCAGCAGGCATCACAGCTATGGTAGAATAGGATCAGGACCCGCAGAGCATCACAGCTATGATAGAAAGGGTCAGGACACGCAAAGCATCACAGCTATGATAGAAAAGGAACAGAACTCGCAGAGCATCACAGCTATAGTACAAAAGGATCAAAACCCACAGAGCATCACAGCTATGATAGAAAAGGATCAGGACCCGCAGTGCATCACAGCTATGATAGAGAAGAATCACGATCCACAGAGCATCACAGCTCTGATACAAAAGAATCAGGAACCACAGTGCATCACAGCTATGATAGAAAAGGAACTAACCCATAGAGCATCACAGCTATGATAGAAAAGGAATAGAACCTGCAGAGCATCACAGCTATGATAGAAAAGGAACAAGACCTGCAGAGCATCACAGCTATAGTAAAAAAGGATCAGAACCCACAGAGCATCACAGCTATGATAGAAAAGGATCAGGACCGCAGAGCATCACAGCTATGATAGAAAGGGAACAGAACCCACAGAGCATCATAGCTATGATAGAAAGGAGTCAGAACCCACAGAGTATCACAGCTATGATAGAAAGGAGTCAAGACACGCAGAGCATCACAGCTATGAGAGAAAGGAGTCAGGACACGCAGAGCATCACAGCTATGAGAGAAAGGAGTCAGGACACACAGAGCATCACAGCTATGAGAGAAAGGAGTCAGGACATGCAGAGCATCACAGCTATGGTAGAAAAGGAACAGGACCGCAGAGCATCACAGCTATGATAGAAAGGGATCAGGACCCTCAGAGCATCACAGCTATGATAGGAAAGGATCAGGACCCACAGAGCATCACAGCTATGATAGAAAGGGATCAGGACCCTCAGAGCATCACAGCTATGATAGAAAGGAGTCAGGACACGGAGAGCATCACAGCTATGATAGTAAAAGTGGGAGGACAAGCAGAGCATCACAGCTATGATAGAAAGGGATCAGGACCCGCAAAGCATCGCAGCGATGATAGAAAGGCGTCAGGACACGCAGAGCATCACAGCTATGATAGAAAGGAGTCAGGACACGCAGAGCATCACAGCTATGATAGAAAAGGAACAGGACCCACAGAGCATCACAGCTATGATAGGAAAGGAGTAAGGACACGCAGAGCATCACAGCTATGATAGGAAAGGATCAGGACCCGCAGAGCATTGCAGCGATGATAGAAAGGAGACAGGACCCGCAGAGTATCACAGCTATGATAGAAAGGAGTCAGAACCCACAGAGCATCACAGCTATGATAGAAAGGAGTCAGGACACGGAGAGCATCACAGCTATGATAGAAAAAGTGTCAGGACAAGCAGAGCATCACAGTTATGATAGAAAGGGATCAGGACCCGCAGAGCATCGCAGCGATGATAGAAAGGAGTCAGGACACGCAGAGCATCACAGCTATGATAGGATTCAGGACACGCAGAGCATCACAGCTATGATAGAAAAGGAACAGGACCCACAGAGCATCACAGCTATGATAGGAAAGGAGTCAGGACATGCAGAGCATCACAGCTATGATAGAAAAGGAACAGGACCCGCAGAGCATAACAGCTATGATAGAAAGGAGTCAGGACACGCAGAGCATCACAGCTATGATAGAAAAGGAACAGAACCCACAGAGCATCACAGCTATGATAGAAAGGAGTCAGAACCCACAGAGCATCACAGCTATGATAGAAAAGAGTCAAGACACGCAGAGCATCACAGCTATGAGAGAAAGGAGTCAGGACCCGCAGAGCATCACAGCTATGATAGAAAGGAGTCAGAACCCACAGAGCATCACAGCTATGATAGAAAAGAGTCAAGACACGCAGAGCATCACAGCTATGAGAGAAAGGAGTCAGGACCCGCAGAGCATCACAGCTATGAGAGAAAGGAGTCAGAACCCACAGAGCATCACAGCTATGAGAGAAGTGAGTCAGGACATGCAGAGCATCACAGCTATGAAGAGAAACGAGTCAGGACACGCAGAGCATCACAGCTATGAGAGAAAGGAGTCAGGACATGCAGAGCATCACAGCTATGATAGAAAGGAGTCAGGACACGGAGAGCATCACAGCTATGATAGAAAAAATGTCAGGACAAGCAGAGCATCACAGCTATGATAGAAAGGGATCAGGACCTGCAGAGCATCACAGCGATGATAGAAAGGAGTCAGGACACGCAGAGCATCACAGCTATGATAGAAAGGAGTCAGGACACGCAGAGCATCACAGCTATGATAGAAAAGGAACAGGACCCACAGAGCATCACAGCTATGATAGGAAAGGAGTCAGGACATGCAGAGCATCACAGCTATGATAGGAAAGGATCAGGACCCGCAGAGCATCGCAGCGATGATAGAAAGGAGTCAGGACACGCAGAGCATCACAGCAATGATAGAAAAGGAACAGGACCCACAGAGCATCACAGCTATGATAGAAAGGAGTCAGGACACGCAGGGCATCACAGCTATGATAGAAAGGGATCAGGACCCGCAGAGCATCACAGCTATGATAGAAAGGAGTCAGGACACGCAGAGCATCACAGCTATGATAGAAAAGGAACAGAACCCACAGAGCATCACAGCTATGATAGAAAGGAGTCAGAACCCACAGAGCATCACAGCTATGATAGAAAAGAGTCAAGACACGCAGAGCATCACAGCTATGAGAGAAAGGAGTCAGGACCCGCAGAGCATCACAGCTATGAGAGAAAGGAGTCAGAACCCACAGAGCATCACAGCTATGATAGAAAGGAGTCAAGACACGCAGAGCATCACAGTTATGAGAGAAATGAGTCAGGACACGCAGAGCATCACAGCTATGAGAGAAACGAGTCAGGACACGCAGAGCATCACAGCTATGAGAGAAAGGAGTCAGGACATGCAGAGCATCACAGCTATGATAGAAAGGAGTCAGGACACGGAGAGCATCACAGCTATGATAGAAAAAATGTCAGGACAAGCAGAGCATCACAGCTATGATAGAAAGGGATCAGGACCTGCAGAGCATCACAGCGATGATAGAAAGGAGTCAGGACACGCAGAGCATCACAGCTATGATAGAAACGAGTCAGGACACGCAGAGCATCACAGCTATGATAGAAAAGGAACAGGACCCACAGAGCATCACAGCTATGATAGGAAAGGAGTCAGGACATGCAGAGCATCACAGCTACGGTAGGAAAGGATCAGGACCCGCAGAGCATCGCAGCGATGATAGAAAGGAGTCAGGACACGCAGAGCATCACAGCAATGATAGAAAAGGAACAGGACCCGCAGAGCATCACAGCTATGATAGAAAGGAGTCAGGACACGCAGAGTGTGGAGCCCAGCTGCGCCTGGATTCATATCTCCCAGAAGGGTGCACAGAAGGAATTCACCACTAGAGGTCTCAATATACATGCACACACCTTCACCCATCCCTAAGACCACCAGAGGGAGCTCCGATACTTATATAAAAGGAGGGTGAAGACAGGAAAGTGCAGTCAGATTGGAGTTCTGCAGTGTGCAGCGCAGAGCTCAGACTGAGATTAGAGAGGCTGCAGAGCAGTTCAGTTCAGCAAAGTGGAGGCTAGTAAAGTGGAAGTGAATCCACTCCAGTCTAGTCAGAGCTAAAACAAGCGAGTAGTCTGCAGACAGAGCAGACGAGTGGAGTTCGCAGTAAGGGACTCCAGAGCTCAAGTTGAGAGCGTGCCGACGCTCAGAGAGCGGCGAAGAGGCGGCCTACCAACCGCCAGTGTGTGTAATCGTGTGAGGGCCCGGGTAGGCCGAAGGCGAGTGGAAAGAGAAGTGAAAGGCAGAGGAACCTTCATAGCTCACCTCAACAAGTATTTACCGGACGCCGGGGTCCGAGCCTATAGGGATCTCCACGACCCATTAGGAGAACACCGGATTTCCTGGAGGACTATAGGTCCCAGGACCACCACAGAGCTGATACGTAACTGGGCCAGGAGAAGTCCGGAAAGCGGGATGCTGCAAGTAGGGACTGTACTTCAGGAGAAGGTCTAACCACAAGGTCAGCCAGGTGCAGGACTGAGACTAAGTTAGGCCCAGCTACATGCAGGCCAGGACTTCATTATTAAAAGGCAAGGAACAGGAGGCCACACACCTACTCAGTGGGAGACTCTGGATGTGCACCCTTCACCCTACAGTGCTTCGGACGTGCCTGCAACATCTTCAGTAAAGGTACCAAAGTGACTTGTGTGTGTGTCTACCTTATTACCCTTAACTGCCGGATCCCCTCCGTCCTGCATCCCTACACAGCTATCTGCCCTGAAGGACTCAGCCTCACCTGTGGGAGGCTTAACACCTATAGCTGCACAACACCAACCCTTCAGTGGATCTGCACTGCAGCGCTGGTCATACTGACCAGGTACCACAGGTGGCGTCACGAATCCCCATACCAACATTCAATTCCTCTGTAGATATCCCACATTAACGGGTGAGCGCCAGAGCCACGGACTGAGCTGTGCTGCCGTGACATCCCCCATAAAAGTCTATAGGCTCAGATCCGAGTTCCCATTGCTCTGGAGGGCAACTCACAGAGCATCCCAGCTATGAGAGAAAGGAGTCAGGACACACAGAGCATCACAGCTATGAGAGAAAGGAGTCAGGACCCACAGATCATCGCAGCTATGGTAGAAAAGGATCAGAACCCACAGAGCATCACAGCTATGATAGAAAAGGATCAGGACACGCAGAGCATCACAGCTATGATAGAAAAGGAACAGGACCAGCAGTGCATCACAGCTATTGTAGAATAGAATCAGGACCCGCAGAGCATCACAGCTATGGTAGAAAAGGATCAGAACCCACAGAGCATCACAGCTATGATAGAAAAGGATCAGGACCAGCAGTGCATCACAGCTATGGTAGAATAGAATCAGGACCTGCAGAGCATCACAGCTATGATAGAAAGGAGTCAGGAGACGCAGAGCATCACAACTATGATAGAAAAGGAACAGAACCCACAGAGCATCACAGCTATAGTACAAAAGGATCAGAACCCACAGAGCATCACAGCTATGATAGAAAAGGATCAGGACCCACAGTGCATCAAAAATATGGTAGAAAAAAATCAGGACCCGCAGAGCATCACAGCTCGGATAGAAAAGGATCAGGACCCAGAGTGCATCACAGCTATGATAGAAAAGGAACATAACCTGCAGAGCATCACAGCAATAATAGTAAAAGGATCAGGACCTGCAGAGCATCACAGCTATGGTAGAAAAGGATCAGGACACGCAGAGCATCACAGCTATGGTAGAAAAGGAACAGAACCCGCAGAGCCTCACAGCTATGATAGAAAAGGAACAGGACCTGCAGAGCATCATAGCTATAGTACAAAAGGATCAGAACCCACAGAGCATCACAGCTATGATAGGAAAGGAGTCAGGACACGCAGAGCATCACAGCTATGATAGGATAGGATCAGGAGCCGCAGAGCATCGCAGCGATGATAGAAAGGAGTCAGGACACGCAGAGCATCACAGCTATGATAGAAAAGGAACAGGATCCGCAGAGCATCACAGCTATGATAGAAAGGAGTCAGGACACGCAGAGCATCACAGCTATGATAGAAAGGAGTCAGGACACGCAGAGCATCACAGCTATGATAGAAAGGGATCAGGACCCGCAGAGCATCACAGCTATAATAGAAAGGAGTCAGAACCCACAGAGCATCACAGCTATGATAGAAAGGAGTCATGACACGCAGAGCATCACAGCTATGATAGAAAAGGAACAGGACCCACAGAGCATCACAGCTATGATAGAAAGGAGTCAGGACATGCAGAGCATCACAGCTATGATAGAAAGGGATCTGGACCCGCAGAGCATCACAGCTATGATAGAAAGGAGTCAGAACCCACAGAGCATCACAGCTATGATAGAAAGGAGTCAAGACACGCAGAGCATCACAGCTATGAGAGAAAGGAGTCAGGACACGCAGAGCATCACAGCTATGAGAGAAAGGAGTCAGGACACACAGAGCATCACAGCTATGAGAGAAAGGAGTCAGGACCCGCAGATCATCGCAGCTATGGTAGAAAAGGATCAGAACCCACAGAGGATCACAGCTATGATAGAAAAGGATCAGGACACACAGAGCATCACAGCTATGATAGAACAAGAACAGGACCAGCAGTGCATCACAGCTATGGTAGAATAGGATCAGAACCCACAGAGCATCACAGCTATGATAGAATGTGCGAACAATCCCAAGACCTTTATTATAGGCAAAACTGAAAGGTCCATAAACAATCCACCACACTGAGGATACAATAGTCCAGAACACGAATACAGTTCAGTAACAGGATAAATGTCCCATGAGATCAGTCCAATAATCCAGACGACAGAGGATAAAACCAAAGAAATCAATCTTTCTTTCTCTCTGAAGTGCTGTGTCTGAGCACATGCTTTTCCACTTCAACCTCTCTGTCATCCACAGACCACCTCCTTATCTCCAGGGGCAGTCAGACCGGTTTGATGGCTTTCAGGCCTTTGGTTCTGGCTGATGATGTGGGATATTAGGGGGAGTAGTCCAGTGGCTCTGGCTGACGGGATGATGTGGGATATTAGGGGTAGTAGTCTGGTGGCTCTGGCTGACGGGATGATGTGGGATATTAGTGGTAGTTGTCCGGTGGCTCTGGCTGACGGGATGATTTGGGATATTAGGGTTAGTAGTCCGGCGGCTCTGGCTGACGGGATGATGTGGGATATTAGGGGTAGTAGTCCAGTGGCTCTGGCTGACAGGATGATGTGGGATATTAGAGGTAGTAGTCCGGTGGCTCTAGCTGACGGGATGATGTGGGATATTAGAGTAGTAGTCCGGTTGGCTCTGGCTGACGGGATGATGTGGGATATTAGGGTAGTAGTCCGGTGGCTCTGGCTGACGGGATGATGTGGGATATTAGGGTGTAGTCGGTGGTCTGGCTGACGGGATGATGTGGGATATTAGGGGTAGTAGTCCGGTGGCTCTGGCTGACGGGATGATGTGGGATATTAGTGGTAGTAGTCGGTGGCTCTGGCTGACGGGATGATGTGGGATATTAGGGTAGTAGTCTGGTGGCTCTGGCTGACGGGATGATGTGGGATATTAAGGGTAGTAGTATAGTGGATCTGGCTGACGGGATGATGTGGGATATTAGGGGTAGTAGTCCGGTGGCTCTGGCTGACGGGATGATGTGGGATATTAGGGTAGTAGTCCGGTGGCTCTGGCTGACGGGATGATGTGGGATATTAGGGTAGTAGTCCAGTGGCTCTGGCTGACGGGACGATGTAGGACATTAGGGGTAGTAGTCCGGTGGCTCTGGCTGACGGGATGATGTGGGATATTAGGGTAGTAGTCCGGTGGCTCTGGCTGACGGTTGATGTGGGATATTAGTGGTAGTAGTCCGGTGGCTCTGGCTGACAGGATTGTTTGGGATATTATAGTGAATGTGGCTCTACACTCAGCTTTATATATATAGATATAATTATTATAAGTTGTTATAACTAAGCGTAGTTACTATGCAGGGCAGCGCCGGGCTCTTCAGCTAGTTATGTATAAAATGCAATGTTGTGATGTGGGAATAAAACATAGGGACCACGGGGAAAAGGGGGGGGGAGTGGAGACAGTACATGGGGAGGAGGGGGGAAGGGGAAAGGAGGGGAAAAGGGAACGGGAAAGGGGGGACTCACCTGAGTGGAGGGGTGTAAGAGAATTTGGCTATAGGCTCATTATTTTGTCTGTAAAGAGAAGGGTACAAAACGGAATGAGATCAGCAGATTAAGCTTCGCGGTTCAGACCTTCAGGGGATAGTGTCTGTAGACTATGTATCCAGAAGGACTCTCTTTGTTGATGGTCATCACCACATCGCGGCCTGGGCACCTGTTCGATATTTTGAAATCTGAGTTGCGAGACAGTACGCCTAGCATTTGAAAAGTGGAATGGTAAGGGAAGCCATGTTTTGCTGCACCTAATCGTGGATTTGTGACTCGCGATTCTGTCTCTGATGTGTTGGGTTGTTTCACCCACGTATAGTAGACCACATGGACATTTCACCACATACACTACAAAGTTGGACTCGCAGGTGTAATAGCCCATGATTGGATGGATTTTACCCGACCTTGGATGGACGACCATATTGGATTTTATGACGTTTGAACAGGCAGCACAATTGAGGCAGGGAAATGTCCCCCGTCTTGAATTGTCGGGTTGGTCTTTTTTGAGTGCTGCCAATGTCAGCCCGGATAAGGTCATCCCTGATGTTTTGAGGTCTCCTGCTGCACATAATTGCCTGGGATTTGAAAGCTTCAATGGTTGGATAAACCTTAGTTAGGAGGGACCAGTGTCTGCAGATGGTGGCATGGATTTGGACATGAAAGGGTGATGAGTATGTACAAACGGGATGTGTTCAGGTTTGTGTGTGGGAGGGTCTGGGGGTGGTGGGTTCAATGCTCTCTGTGTCTCGGTCCTGAGTAGATTGGGTGGGTAATCCCTTTATAAGAATTTGTCAGACATCTCTAGGAGCCTGGTGGGCAAAGCGGTGTTGTCACTTATGATCCTGGCTACTCTTTGGTATTGGGACCTTGGTAGGCTGTTCCTAGTGGATTTGGGGTGACAGAATACAGGAGGAGACCACTGTGGTCGGTTTAGTGTAGAGATCTGTTGAGAGGCGGCCTTGATGGTCCATGCAAACTATTGTCTCCAGGAATGGGATCCTATGGCTACTGTAGATAGGTGTAAATTGTAGTTCCGGTCTGTTGGAATTGAGGAATGTAAAGAAATCATTAGGAGAGTTGAGTGGACCATGCCAGATACAAAAACTATCGTCGATATATCTATACCAACACATGCAATGTTTAAGGAAGCCATGATTGTATACATGTGTCTCGTCAAAATGACTCATATGTGTTGGCGTAAGCTGGTGCCTCGTTCGAACCCATCTCAGTCCCGCGAGTCTGGATGTAGAATTGATAACCGAAAAGGAAAAAAGTTTCTTGAAGGACCAGGGTTAGTAGGTCAATGCAGAGTTGTATTGAGTTGGGATTCAGATTAGACATGGTTAAGAGTTCAGATGTAGGCAGTATAGTTTTCTCATGAATGATAGAGGTATAGAGGCTGTTAACATCGAGGGTAGCCAATAGACTATCGGGGGGAACAGGACCTGGGTTCCTGATGTTACTCAGGAAGTGGCCTGAGTCAAGAAGGTAAGAACGGCCTGTTTTGGTTAGCGGTGTGAGAATTTATTCCAGATAGATAGACACGGGTGATAAAATGGAGTCGGTTGAGGCCATGTTCGGGCGACCGGGGGGTTTGTGAGTGATTTGTGTATTTTCGGGAAAATGTAAAAGATGAGCGTGATGGGGTGCTGATTGGAGAGAAAAGTGGCTGTTTGTTGATCAATAGTATTATTGGAAAGGTAGGTGCTGATAGTTTGTTGTATCTTTTCTCTGAGGGTAGAAGTAGGGTCCCGAGGGAATTGTCTATAGGTAGTTTCATCAGCGAGTTGGCGTTGCACCTCTTTTAGGTAAAGAGATCTGTCCATGACCACCGTGGCCCCCCCTTATCAGCCTGCTTAATAATGATGCCATTGTTATTCTTAAGTGAGTGTATTGCTATTGCTTGTTTCTCCAAAGGGGTAATATTGCAGTGTGTGGGGTAAAGACCCAAGGTCTGCGCATGGATGATTGATGAGGTCTATGAAAGACTCAGTGGCATGGTAAGAACTGGTATTACGTAGACCCAGACGAGTGATGGAAATCTCCAGAATACAGGTGCTCTCTATTGGAGGCTCTCTATTGGGAGAGGTCTCTGGCTGTTCTATAAGCCACACCCTGAAGCCATACTCTTAACAGGTGTCCAACCGGCTGGTGTAAATGATTGGTGGTGGCAGCTAGTTTTTCGTGTGTTATTGGGAAGCATGGCAGTGACCGTACCAGAGTATATATGTGTATATATTCCATGTGCTGGATTCGGAAGTGTATATAACATAGGCTCACTGTGAGCTCCTTAAAGGGAACTTGTCACCCCCCCAGCCGTTTTAAAGTAAAAGATCCACCTTCAGCAGCACTAAGGCAGCAGTTGGTGGAGGTGGCTCTTTCACTTCTGTGCCCCTGCAACACTGAAATATTCAGTTTTAAAAATCGGTCCCCATACCTTAGATGTGTCATTGAGGCATGTGCTGACCGCCCAGAACTGGTTCAGCACATCCGACGCCGAAGACTGTCTGAAAGTGAAAGTGGAGGGAGTCTGGGAGAAGGGGGCAGCACCGCGCAGGCGCCAGATTTCCTGCCCCGCAGTGTGAATAAATAATAACACACTGCGGGGAGGGATCAGGAAAAGGCAACGACGCAGGTGCTAGAGTCTTCTGACAGTTCCCGGGCAGCGCGCACTGCGGGGAGGGATCTGGGGAAAGACAACGACGCAGGTGCTGGAGTCTTCTGACAGTTCCCGGGCAGCGCGCACTGCGGGGAGGGATCTGGGGAAAGACAACGACACAGGTGCTGGAGTCTTCTGACAGTTCCCGGGCAGCGCGCACTGCGGGGAGGGATCTGGGGAAAGACAACGACGCAGGCGTGGAGTCTTCTGACAGTTCGCGGGCAGCGCGCACTGCGGGGAGGGATCTGGGGAAAGACAACGACGCAGGTCGCTGGAGTCTTCTGACAGTTCCCGGCAGCGCGCACTGCGGGGAAGGATCTGGGGAAAGACAACGATCAGGCGTAGAGTCTTCTGAACAGTTTGCGGGCAGCGCGCACTGCGGGGAGGATCTGGGGAAAGACAACGACGCAGGCGCTGGAGTCTTCTGACAGTTCCGGGCAGCGCGCACTGCGGGGAGGGATCTGGGGAAAGACAACGATGCAGGCGCTAGAGTCTTCTGACAGTTCCGGGCAGCCGCACTGCGGGGAGGGATCTGGGGAAAGACAACGACGCAGGCGCTAGAGTCTTCTGACAGTTCCGGGCAGAGCGCACTGCGGGGAGGGATCTGGGGAAAGACAACGAGGCAGGCCTAGAGTCTTCTGACAGTTCCCGGGCAGCGCGCACTGCGGGGAGGGATCTGGGGAAAGACAACGACCAGGCGCTAGAGTCTTCTGACAGTTCGCGGGCAGGCGCACTGCGGGGAGGGATCTGGGGAAAGACAACGACGCAGGCTTGAGTCTTCTGACAGTTCCCGGGCAGCGCGCACTGCGGGGAGGGATCTGGGGAAAGACAACGCACAGGCGTTGGAGTCTTCTGACAGTTCGCGGGCAGCGCGCACTGCGGGGAGGGATCTGGGGAAAGACAACGACGCAGGCGCTGAGTCTTCTGACAGTTCGCGGGCAGCGCGCACTGCGGGGAGGGATCTGGGGAAAGACAACGACACGGACGCTGGAGTCTTCTGACAGTTCCGGGCAGCGCGCACTGCGGGAGGATCTGGGGAAAGACAACGACGCAGGACGCTGGAGTCTTCTCACAGTTCCCGGGCAGCGCGCACTGCGGGAGGATCGGGGAAAGGCAACGACGCAGGGCTGGAGTCTTCTGAACAGTTCCCGGGCAGCGCGCACTGCGGGGAGGGATCTGGGGAAAGCAAACGACGCAGGTGCTAGAGTCTTCTGACAGTTCCCGGGCAGCGCGCACTGCGGGAGGATCTGGGGAAAGACAACGACGCAGGCGCTGAGTCTTCTAGACAGTTCCCGGGCAGCGCGCACTGCGGGGAGGGATCAGGGGAAAGAAACGACGCAGGCTGCTGGAGTCTTCTTGACAGTTCCCGGGCAGCGCGCACTGCGGGGAGGGATCATGGGGAAAGACAAGACGCAGGGCTAGAGTCTTCTGACAGTTCCCGGGCAGCGCGCACTGCGGGAGGGATCTGGGGAAAGACAAAGACGCAGGCGCTAGAGTCTTCTGACAGTTCCCGGGCAGCGCGCACTGCGGGAGGGATCTGGGGAAAGACAACGACGCAGGCGCTGGGTCTTCTGACAGTTCCCGGGCAGCGCGCACTGCGGGGAGGGATCTGGGGAAAGACAACGACCAGGCGCTGGAGTCTTCTGACAGTTCCCCGGGCAGCGCGCACTGCGGGGAGGGATCTGGGGAAAGACAACGACGCAGGCGTGGAGTCTTCTGAACAGTTCGCGGGCAGCGCGCACTGCGGGGAGGGATCTGGGGAAAGACAACGACCAGGCGCTAGGAGTCTTCTGACAGTTGCGGGGCAGCGCGCACTGCGGGGAGGGATCTGGGGAAAGACAACGACGCAGGCGCTAGAGTCTTCTGACAGTTTGCGGGCAGCGCGCACTGCGGGGAGGGATCTGGGGAAAGACAACGACGCAGGCGCTGGAGTCTTCTGACAGTTTGCCGGGCAGCGCGCACTGCGGGGAGGGATCTGGGGAAAGACAACGAGCAGGCGCTGGAGTCTTCTGACAGTTCCGGGCAGCGCGCACTGCGGGGAGGATCTGGGGAAAGACAACGACGGCAGGCGCTAGAGTCTTCTGACAGTTCCCGGGCAGGCGCACTGCGGGGAGGGATCTGGGGAAAGACAACGACGCAGGCGCTAGAGTCTTCTGACAGTTCCCGGGCAGCGCGCACTGCGGGGAGGGATCTGGGGAAAGACAACGATCGCAGGCGTAGAGTCTTCTGACAGTTCCGGCAGCGCGCACTGCGGGGAGGGATCTGGGGAAAGACAACGACGTCAGGCGCTGAGAGTCTTCTGACAGTTCGCGGGGCAGCGCGCACTGCGGGGAGGGATCTGGGGAAAGACAACGACGCAGGTGCTGGAGTCTTCTGACAGTTCGCGGGCAGCGCGCACTGCGGGGAGGGATCTGGGGAAAGACAACGACGCAGGCGCTGGAGTCTTCTGACAGTTCGCGGGCAGCGCGCACTGCGGGAGGGATCTGGGGAAAGACAACGACGCAGGCGCTGGAGTCTTCTGACAGTTCCGGGCAGCGCGCACTGCGGGGAGGGATCTGGGGAAAGACAACGACGCAGGCGCTGGAGTCTTCTGACAGTTCCGGGCAGCGCGCACTGCGGGGAGGGATCTGGGGAAAGACAACGACGCAGGCCTGGAGTCTTCTGACAGTTCCCGGGCAGCGCGCACTGCGGGGAGGGATCTGGGGAAAGACAACGACCAGGCGCTGGAGTCTTCTGACAGTTCGCGGGCAGCGCGCACTGCGGGGAGGGATCTGGGGAAAGACAACGACGCAGGCGCTGGAGTCTTCTGACAGTTGCCGGGCAGCGCGCACTGCGGGGAGGGATCTGGGGAAAGACAACGAGGCAGCGCTAGAGTCTTCTGACAGTTCCCGGGCAGCACGCACTGCGGGGAGGGATCTGGGGAAAGACAACGACGCAGGCGCTAGAGTCTTCTGACAGTTCCCGGGCAGGCGCACTGCGGGGAGGGATCTGGGGAAAGACAACGACGCAGGCACTAGAGTCTTCTGACAGTTCCCGGGCAGCGCGCACTGCGGGGAGGGATCTGGGGAAAGACAACGATTCAGGCGCTAGAGTCTTCTGACAGTTCGCGGGCAGCGCGCACTGCGGGGAGGGATCTGGGGAAAGACAACGACGCAGGCGTTGGAGTCTTCTGACAGTTCGCGGGCAGCGCGCACTGCGGGGAGGGATCTGGGGAAAGACAACGACGCAGGTGCTGGAGTCTTCTGACAGTTCGCGGGCAGCGCGCACTGCGGGGAGGGATCTGGGGAAAGAGAACGACGCAGGCGCTGGAGTCTTCTGACAGCTCGCGGGCAGCGCGCACTGCGGGGAGGGATCTGGGGAAAGACAACGACGCAGGCGCTGGTGTCTCGACCACGCACCACAATTGTGGGTTACCAGGGCAATGGGGTACCCAGAGCCGAGCCCATGGAAGTCTATGGGGTTGTCACAAGTAGCGGTGGCTCGGTCTGTTGCCCTGGCGGTCAGGCGTATGTTGGGGGGTATATTTACAGGGGATAGGTATATATATATACAGTTCGTGACGCCACCTGTAGTCTCTGGTAATTTGTACCAGCGCTGCTGTAGATCTCTGAGGGGATGGTGAGGCAGCTAGATGTCGGGTCCCCTACAGGCGGGACTCTTCCCTCAGGTCGATAGCTATGGTGGAGTTGTGCAGGGATGCAATTAAATAACTCAGTCTCACACCGTCAGCGTCTTTCCATACCTTTTACTTGTCAGATGGTAAGGCAGGTCCCAGGGAGGCTGGTCCGATGGAGAATGTGCTTTGGGGTAGCAGCTGAACAAGTTAGGGGCTCCTTTACTTCCACAATGGTAATGAGTCCAACCAGCTTAAAGCGTAGTTCACTCCAATTTCTCCAGCTTCTCCAAGCTGTACTGCCCGGTCAGTTTTGTGGTCGGAGCCTTCCTATGATGGAACTAGGTTCTTACTTTCGCTGATCAAGCTCAAAGTTCCTATTCCACCTGACCCCTGCTACGTACTGACACTCCAAGGGCTGCTTGCCGCGACCTAAGGTCCGGTAAGCCTCTGGTTTTCCTATCACTATGCCTGGAGCAATAGTGACGCTTCGGTCCCCAGTGACCGGTGACAATGTGCAGGATAATCCAATCCTAAGGCACTTCTGAATTCCTTCCACTATGCCTTTCGCCCTGTCCGCGCTTGTAGCATAAGCACTCCACACTTCCAAAGGCTATACAGACTAGTCCCTTTCTTCCTTCTTCCTTGGAGCTCGCTAACAGATGCTCAGTATTCTTCTAGTTCAGGAGCACGTCGACTGAACTTCACTGTCCTTGGGACAGGCGACTGAAGGTCCTGAAGCTCACTCCTCTCTCTTCCTGAACAGACTGCCTCTCTGTCCTCCTGACAGGAAACTCACTCCTGACAGAACTGAACTCAAATGGCTACATCTCACTAGCTTTTATATCCTAGAGGTGTGTCTAAGTGTGTGATGGAGTGAATGTTTATTGAGCATTAAACTGTTATCTCTCCACACATCCTCCAGGGTACTGCGTGTGCCTTCACACCAGGGCTACACATTCCCCCATGGTAAAATACAGCACTCCCGGGCTGTGAAATACAAGAAGACATTTTGTTTTTGCATTAACATAAACATTAACTCTTCCCATCCGGGAGGTAAGGATTTCTTGAACGTTGCATTAAAACATATAGAAAAATACAAAATACTAAATAGACATTTTCATATAAATATCCGACAATATTCTTGTGAAGGACCCGCACCAAACCTTCAACGTGGGTCCTGGGTGGGCTGCAGGACATCTGAATGCAGACCTCACTCAGTGCCACACCACACGGGTTTTATGTTCAGAGGTAGTTGAGGTGGTTTCATGTAAAACCAATATTATGCACCAAAGCGCAACTATGTACAGGATACAGTTTTTGGGCTGGCTCAGTCCTCAGCCACAGAGTCCATTGACATAATAAGAGACATATATATATACATATTTCAAGTATGCATCATTCTTCTTTAACTTTTACTTTACCCAACAAGGCATTTTATGTAAAACTATACATTCAATTTTTCAATCTTCATCTTGTACCCAGCCGGGCATTCTACTTATTATAATAAAACTATGTAAACATTATGCATAACCATAAAGTGCAAAACAGCAAATATTCCTTTTATCAAAACTTTCTACATCTTCTTTGTTGCGGTAAACCCTGTCTGGGTCCTACCGTTCTTCACATTTTCTTGCAGACTTCAACGACATTTTCCACCCCGGGGGCTGGAACAATACGATGATCCCTAGATCCCATGACCAACAAGTCGTGACCTGCTATCAGAGTTTGGGTCGCTACAGTCCTTGTGCGAACCACTAGGGGCGCGCCGGGCGCTTCCGCTTTATGAGACGCTGTCTGCGTCACTGTAATAGCCACTTTCTCTCGCGATGCAGAAATAGTCGCCGTGCGCGATGTCATGTAGACTGCTGATTGCGATGTGGACTGGGTCGCAGGTTGCGATGTAGTAGGATGACAAGATAGTGAAGAGTATGCAGGCGTTGCTTCCATTTGCGAGGAGCCTGCAGGGGGCGTCGCCGGGGCACGGTCTGATGCAGCAGAGGTTTGGGACTGGGATGCGCTGGCAATGGTGACGTTACCTGCGTCAGGGACGGGGTCACGGACGATTGTGACATTAAGGGCATACCATCCCTTCATACCCCAGTGCCGGGTGTAGTTGACTATGTCTCCATTAACTAGGTCCCTCCCGGGATGGCCGATGGGCAGGTGGGATTCTACATCCCTGCGACTGACAAAGACCCCTGGGTAGAGGCCCGGTTCTCTGATGAAGCCCCAGCCCTTCCGGAGCTGGAACTCTGTCACACACCCCTGCCGCCGCGGTTCCCTTAGAGTACCTTTCTCTCGACGGACACTTTCCTTGTCCGCGATCAGCTGCCCGTTCCGCTGCGCTTCCCGCTCTTCCTCCTGCCAGCGTCGCTGTTCCTCTTCGCGACGCTGCCACTCACGTTCCCACTGGGCGGTATAGGCGACGTCATCCAGGCGCGCCATCTCGTCCCAGTCGACGTCTGGCAATGATGGACAGGACCCCTCCGGTGTCCCTGCCGGGGATCGATCATCTGCTGCGGCCTCCTGGCCGGGCGGGCGTTCCGGAACTGGCGGTACCTCCTCAACCTCCTTCGCTTCCACCGCTTCCTCGGTAGGTTCAGGGTCGGTCCTTTTGGGGGTAGCCTCCGGTTGCTCCTTAGCCTTGGGCAGCAGAAGTTTTGGTAACTCGAACCGTGGGGGGTCGTCGAGGGGAGAGAACACCGCGTCCCACAGCCGCCGCTGCATCTGGGTACGCCGGCGTCTCTCGATCTCTTCTTCGCCAGGTTGTTGCAAAACCATCTTCTTCAATCTCGTATTTTTCTCTTTAATCTCCAGCAATGCTTGCTGCAGGTGCAGGACCACGGATGGTTCCGGTTCCAGTGGCAGCTTGGCTGGGGAACGGGGCCTGCCTTCCTCCGCTTCCCTGCTCGGCTGCACACGTCCTGCCTCCATGATGTTCCAGAACACTCTCTCATCTTCTTTTACCAGAGCCGTCCGGTCTCTTCCGTGGAGGCGGGGTTTGCGTCTCTTCCTCTTCGCAGGGAAGGTGAAGAGGAGGCGGACCTCCTTCGCTGTAGGGCAGGATCGCATATTGTAATAGCACTTTGAGAGGGCAGGCATTCTCTTCGCGCCACAGGGGTGCACACGCCCACGAATCCACGCCCACCTTCTTCTCCAGCGCCTGAGGGCGCGAATTTGGCGGCAAAATGGCGGATTTTAGCGCCAAAAATAGCAAACAGTCCTTTTTCACAAAAACACCTCCACAGGCACACAGGGCTCGCAATTTTGCGAGTTTCGCATCCTGTTCGTGACGCCAAGTTTGTCTCGACCACGCACCACAATTGTGGGTTACCAGGGCAATGGGGTACCCAGAGCCGAGCCCATGGAAGTCTATGGGGTTGTCACAAGTAGCGGTGGCTCGGTCTGTGGCCCTGGCGGTCAGGCGTATGTTGGGGGGTATATTTACAGGGGATAGGTATATATATATACAGTTCGTGACGCCACCTGTAGTCTCTGGTAATTTGTACCAGCGCTGCTGTAGATCTCTGAGGGGATGGTGAGGCAGCTAGATGTCGGGTCCCCTACAGGCGGGACTCTTCCCTCAGGTCGATAGCTATGGTGGAGTTGTGCAGGGATGCAATTAAATAACTCAGTCTCACACCGTCAGCGTCTTTCCATACCTTTTACTTGTCAGATGGTAAGGCAGGTCCCAGGGAGGCTGGTCCGATGGAGAATGTGCTTTGGGGTAGCAGCTGAACAAGTTAGGGGCCTCCTTTACTTCCACAATGGTAATGAGTCCAACCAGCTTAAAGCGTAGTTCACTCCAATTTCTCCAGCTTCTCCAAGCTGTACTGCCCGGTCAGTTTTGTGGTCGGAGCCTTCCTATGATGGAACTAGGTTCTTACTTTCGCTGATCAAGCTCAAAGTTCCTATTCCACCTGACCCCTGTACGTACTGACACTCCAAGGGCTGCTTGCCGCGACCTAAGGTCCGGTAAGCCTCTGGTTTTCCTATCACTATGCCTGGAGCAATAGTGACGCTTCGGTCCCCAGTGACCGGTGACAATGTGCAGGATAATCCAATCCTAAGGCACTTCTGAATTCCTTCCACTATGCCTTTCGCCCTGTCCGCGCTTGTAGCATAAGCACTCCACACTTCCAAAGGCCATACAGACTAGTCCCTTTCTTCCTTCTTCCTTGGAGCTCGCTAACAGATGCTCAGTATTCTTCTAGTTCAGGAGCACGTCGACTGAACTTCACTGTCCTTGGGACAGGCGACTGAAGGTCCTGAAGCTCACTCCTCTCTCTTCCTGAACAGACTGCCTCTCTGTCCTCCTGACAGGAAACTCACTCCTGACAGAACTGAACTCAAATGGCTACATCTCACTAGCTTTTATATCCTAGAGGTGTGTCTAAGTGTGTGATGGAGTGAATGTTTATTGAGCATTAAACTGTTATCTCTCCACACATCCTCCAAGGTACTGCGTGTGCCTTCACACCAGGGCTACACACTGGAGTCTTCTGACAGTTCCCGGGCAGCGCGCACTGCGGGGAGGGATCTGGGGAAAGACAACGACGCAGGCGCTGGAGTCTTCTGACAGTTCCCGGGCAGCGCGCACTGCGGGGAGGGATCTGGGGAAAGACAACGACGCAGGCGCTAGAGTCTTCTGACAGTTCCCGGGCAGCGCGCACTGCGGGGAGGGATCTGGGGAAAGACAACGACGCAGGCGCTAGAGTCTTCTGACAGTTCCCGGCAGCGCGCACTGCGGGGAGGGATCTGGGGAAAGACACGACGCAGGCACTAGGGTCTTCTGACAGTTCCCGGCAGCGCGCACTGCGGGAGGGATCTGGGAAGACAACGACCAGGCGTGGAGTCTTCTGACAGTTCCGGGCAGCGCGCATGCGGGGAGGGATCTGGGGAAAGACAACGACGCAGGCCTGAGTCTTCTGACAGTTCCGGGCAGCGCGCACTGCGGGGAGGGATCTGGGGAAAGAAACGACGCAGGCCTGAGTCTTCTGACAGTTCCGGGCAGCGCGCACTGCGGGAGGATCTGGGAAAGACAACGACGCAGGCGCTGGAGTCTTCTGACAGTTCCGCAGCGCGCACTGCGGGGAGGGATCTGGGGAAAGACAACGAGCAGGCGCTAGAGTCTTCTGACAGTTCCCGGGCAGCCGCACTGCGGGAGGGATCTGGGAAAGACAACGACGCAGGCGCTAGAGTCTTCTGACAGTTCCGGGCAGCGCGCACTGCGGGGAGGGATCTGGGGAAAGACAACGACGCAGGCCTAGAGTCTTCTGACAGTTCCCGGGCAGCGCGCACTGCGGGGAGGGATCTGGGGAAAGCAACGATCAGGCGCTAGAGTCTTCTGACAGTTCCGGCAGCGCGCACTGCGGGGAGGGATCTGGGGAAAGACAAGACGCAGGCGTTGAGTCTTCTGACAGTTCCGGGCAGCGCGCACTGCGGGAGGGATCTGGGGAAAGACAACGACGCAGGTGCTGGAGTCTTCTGACAGTTCCGGGCAGCGCGCACTGCGGGGAGGGATCTGGGGAAAGACAACGACGCAGGCGCTGGAGTCTTCTGACAGTTCCCGGGCAGCGCGCACTGCGGGGAGGATCTGGGGAAGACAACGACACAGGAGCTGGAGTCTTCTCACAGTTCCCGGGCAGCGCGCACTGCGGGAGGATCTGGGGAAAGACAACGACGCAGGCGCTGGAGTCTTCTACAGTTCCCGGGCAGCGCGCACTGCAGGGAGGGATCAGGGGAAAGGCAACGACGCAGGTGCTAGAGTCTTCTGACAGTTCCGGGCAGCGCGCACTGCGGGGAGGATCTGGGGAAAGACAACGACGCAGGCGCTGGAGTCTTCTGACAGTTCCGGGCAGCGCGCACTGTGGGGAGGGATCTGGGGAAAGACAACGATTCAGGCGCTAGAGTCTTCTGACAGTTTGCGGGCAGCGCGCACTGCGGGAGGGATCTGGGGAAAGACAACGAGCAGGCGCTAGAGTCTTCTGACAGTTTGCGGGCAGCGCGCACTGCGGGGAGGGATCTGGGAAAGACAACGACGCAGGCGCTGGAGTCTTCTGACAGTTCCGGGCAGCCGCACTGCGGGGAGGGATCTGGGAAAAGACAACGAGGCAGGCGCTAGAGTCTTCTGACAGTTCCCGGGCAGCACGCACTGCGGGGAGGGATCTGGGGAAAGACAACGACGCAGGCGTAGAGTCTTCTGACAGTTCCCGGGCAGCGCGCACTGCGGGGAGGGATCTGGGGAAAGACAACGATCAGGCGCTAGAGTCTTCTGACAGTTCCGGGCAGCGCGCACTGCAGGGAGGGATCTGGGGAAAGACAACGACAGGCGTTGGAGTCTTCTGACAGTTCGCGGGCAGCGCGCACTGTGGGGAGGGATCTGGGGAAAGACAACGACACAGGGCTGGAGTCTTCTCACAGTTCCGGGCAGCGCGCACTGGGGGAGGGATCTGGGGAAAGACAACGACGCAGGTGCTGGAGTCTTCTGACAGTTCCCGGGCAGCGCGCATTGCGGGGAGGGATCTGGGGAAAGACAACGACGCAGGGCTGGAGTCTTCTACAGTTCCCGGGCAGCGCGCACTGCGGGGAGGGATCTGTGGAAAGACAACGACGCAGGCACTGGGTCTTCTAACAGTTCCCGGGCAGCGCGCACTGCGGGGAGGGATCTGGGGAAAGACAACGACGCAGGCGCTGGAGTTCTACTTCCGGACAGGTTCCCGCGGCAGTCGGCGCACGCGGGGGAAGGATCTGGGGAAAGACAACGACGCAGGCACTAGAGTCTTCTGACAGTTCCCGGGCAGCGCGCACTGCTGGGAGGGATCTGGGGAAAGACAACGATTCAGGCGCTAGAGTCTTCTGACAGTTCGCGGGCAGCGCGCACTGCGGGGAGGGATCTGGGGAAAGACAACGACGCAGGCATTGGAGTCTTCTGACAGTTCGCGGGCAGCGCGCACTGCGGGGAGGGATCTGGGGAAAGACAACGACGCAGGCGTTGGAGTCTTCTGACAGTTCGCGGGCAGCGCGCACTGCGGGGAGGGATCTGGGGAAAGACAACAACGCAGGCACTGGAGTCTTCTGACAGCTCGCGGGCAGCGCGCACTGCGGGGAGAGATCTGGGGAAAGACAACGACGCAGGCGCTGGAGTCTTCTGACAGTTCCCGGGCAGCGCGCACTGCGCATGCCCGGGGACTGATACAAGAGCGCAGGCGCCAGACAGAAACGAAAGAAAACAAAAAATAAGGCAGGAGGAGTCGCGGGTGACGATGAAGTGGCTTGATGGACGGCTGGGGGATGATGAATCACGGGCAGAGGACATGCCTCTTAGACTCATCTAAGGTATGATGACCGATTTTTAAAACTGAATATTTCAGCGTTGCAGGGGCACAGAAATAAAAGAGCCACCTCCACCAACTGCTGCCTTAGTGCTGCTGAAGGTGGCTCTTTTACTTCAAAACGGCCGGGGGGATGACAAGTTCCTTTAATTCCCGGCCTGGTCCTGGAAGCAGCCGCGGCCTCGTCCATCACTCGTTGTGTAACTGTCCTGACGACTGGAGGCAGCACAATGCTGGTCCATTATCATCTGACCACGGCGGGGAGATATCTGTGGGATCTCCCGGCTGTTCCCTGACAATCTCCTGTATCTTTCTACATCTGCATCCTACTGTGTATGATTGACTTGTTCTAGTTGGCACTTGGCCGCCCGTCCAGACCTCCTCCCGCTCGGCGTCTTCCGCGGATCGCTCGCAGCTCTCGGTAAATACTTTGTGCATGATGAGAACTTAGTGCGACACAAACAGAGTCAAACTGTTAAACATGGGGAATGAACACAGCTACAAACTGTGAAAGTAACAGAACGGCAGAAACACCTTCCTGCACCCTGCTGTGCCCGGAATAAGAGGGAAGCAGGGACCGCGAGCTGAGAGATAAAGCCAGGACCTATTGGAGGGACCGCGAGCTGAGAGATAAAGCCAGGGCCTATAGGAGGGGGACCGCGAGCTGATAGATAAAGCCAGGGCCTATAGGAGGGGGACCGTGAGCTGAGAGATAAAGCCTGGGCCTATAGGAGGGGGATCGCGAGCTGAGAGATAAAGCCAGGGCCTATAGGAGGGGACCGCGAGCTGATAGATATAGCCAGGGCCTATAGGAGGGACCGCAAGCTGATAGATATAGCCAGGGCCTACAGGAGGGGGACCGCGAGCTGAGAGATAAGCCAGGGCCTATAGGAGGGGGACCGCGAGCTGATAGATATAGCCAGGGCATATAGGAGGGGACCGCGAGCTGATAGATATAGCCAGGGCCTATAGGAGGGGACCGCGAGCTGATAGATATAGCCAGGGCCTATAGGAGGGACCACGAGCTGAGAGATAAAGCCAGAGCCTATAGGAGGGGGACCGTGAGCTGATAGATATAGCCAGGGCCTATAGGAGGGGACTGCGAGCTGATAGATAAAGCCAGGGCCTATAGGAGGGGACCGCGAGCTGATACATATAGCCAGGGCCTATAGGAGGGGACCGCGAGCTGATAGATAAAGCCAGGGCCTATAGGAGGGACCGGAGCTGTAGATAAAGCCAGGGCCTATAGGAGGGGCCGCGAGCTGATAGATATAGCCAGGGCCTACAGGAGGGGACCGCGGAGCTGAGAGATAAAGCCAGGGCCTACAGGAGGGGACCGCGAGCTGAGAGATAAAGCCAGGGCCTATAGGAGGGGGACCGCGAGCTGATAGATATAGCCAGGGCCTACAGGAGGGGACCGCGAGCTGATAGATATAGCCAGGGCCTATAGGAGGGGACCGCGAGCTGATAGATATAAGCCAGGGCCTAAGGAGGGGGACCGCGAGCTGATAGATATAGCCAGGGCCTATAGAGGGGACCGCGAGCTGATAGATATAGACAGGGCCTATAGGAGGGGACCCGAGCTGATAGATATAGCCAGGGCCTATAGGAGGGGGACCGCAAGCTGATAGATAAAGCCAGGGCCTATAGGAGGGACCGCAGCTGATAGATATAGCCAGGGCCTATAGGAGGGGACCGCGAGCTGAGAGATAAAGCCAGGGCCTATAGGAGGGGACCGCGAGCTGATAGATATAGCCAGGGCCTACAGGAGGGGACGCGAGCTGTAGATAAAGCCAGGGCCTAAGGAGGTGGACCGAGCTGAAAAAGCCAGGGCCTATAGGAGGGGACGCGTGCTGATAGATATAGCCAGGGCCTAAGGGGGACCGCGAGACTGATAGATATAGACCAGGGCCTATAGGAGGGGACCGAGCTGAGAGATAAGCCAGGGCCTATAGGAGGGACCGCAGCTGATAGATAAGCCAGGCCTATAGGAGGGGACCGCAAGACTGATAGATAATAGCCAGGGCCTATAGGAGGGGACCGCGAGCTGAGAGATAAAGAGCCAGGCCTATAGGAGGGGGACCGCGAGCTGATAGATATAGCCAGGGCCTATAGGAGGGGACCACGAGCTGAGAGATAAAGCCAGGGCCTACAGGAGGGGACCGCGAGCTGAGAGATAAAGCCAGGGCCTATAGGAGGGGGACGCGAGCTGATAGATAAAGCCAGGGCTAGAGGACAGCTGAAGTAGCAGGGCCTGGGACGCGACTGAAGATAACGGCCAGGAGGGACGGGTGAAGATAAGCCAGTAAGGGACCGATGATAGATACAGGGCATGGAGGACCGTGATAGCCGCTAAGGGGGACGCAGCTGAAGATACCAGGCTAAGGGGACGCAGGAGCAATAAGCCGGCCTTAGGGGACCGAGTGATATACAGGGCTTAGGGACGAGTGAATAGCCGCCTATAGAGGACCAGTGAAAGCGGCCATAGGAGGGACGGAGAAAGCGGCCAGGGGCCGCAAGTGATAATAGCCGCTAAGAGGGACCGCGGCGTAATACGGCTAGAGGCCCGAGGGATAGCGCCTTAGGGGGACGGGAGATAAGCAGCTACAGAGGGGGCGAGCTGAAGTAGCCGGCTAAGGAGGAGCTGATAGATTAGCCAGGGCTAAGAGGACGCGAGTGAGATAAGCAGGCTATAAGGGACGCGGCGAAGTATAGCCGGGCCTAGGAGGGCCTGAGCGATGATATAGCCAGGGCCTATAGGAGGGGACCGCAGCTGATAGATAAAGCCAGGCCTATAGGAGGGACCGAGCTGATAGATAAGCCAGGCCTATAGGAGGGGACCGCGAGCTGTAGATAAAGCCAGGCCTATAGGAGGGACCGCGAGCTGAGATAAAGCCAGGCCTATAGGAGGGACGCGAGCTGTTAGATAAAGCCAGGCCTATAGAGGGGACCGCGAGCTGATAGATAAAGCCAGGCCTATAGAGGACCGCGAGCTGAAGATAAGCACTATAGGAGGACCATAGAAGCATTAGGAGGGACCGCGAGCTGTAGATAAAGCCAGGCCTAGAGGGACCGCGAGTGATGATAGCAGGCCTATAGGGGGACGCGAGCTGTAGATAAAGCCAGGCCTACAGGAGGGGGACCAGCGAGCTGAAGATAAGCCAGGGCCTAAGGAGGGGACCGCGAGCTGAGAGATAAGCCAGGGCCTATAGGAGGGGACGCGAGCTGAAGATAAGCCGGGCTATAGGAGGGGACGCAGCTGATAGATATAGCCAGGGCCTATAGGAGGGACCGCGAGCTGATAGATAAGCCAGGGCCTAAGGAGGGACCGTGAGGAGATAAAGCAGGGCTATAGGAGGGGCCGCGAGCTGATAGATAAAGCAGGGCTACAGGAGGGGACCGAGCTGAGAGATAAAGCCAGGCCTAAGGAGGGACCGCGAGCTGTAGATAAGCCAGGGCCTATAGGGGGGGACCGCGAGCTGATAGATATAGCCAGGCCTACAGGAGGGGACCGCGAGCTGAAGATAAGCCAGGGCCTAAGGAGGGGACCGCGAGCTGAAGATAAGCAGGGCTATAGGAGGGGGACCGCGAGCTGATAGATATAGCCAGGCCTAAGAGGGACCGCGAGCTGTAGATAAGCCAGGGCTATAGGAGGGACCCGAGCTGTAGATAAGCCAGGCCTATAGGAGGGACCGCGAGCTGTAGATAAAGCCAGGGCCTTAGGAGGGACCCGAGCTGAAGATAAAGCCAGGCCTATAGGAGGGACGCGAGCTGAGATAAAGCCAGGGCCTATAGGAGGGGGACGCGAGCTGATAGATAAGCCAGGGCTACAGGAGGGGACGCGAGCTGAAGATAAGCAGGCCTAAGGAGGGGACGCGAGCTGAATAAAGCAGGGCCTATAGGAGGGGGACGCGAGCTGATAGATATAGCCAGGGCTACAGGAGGGACCGCGAGCTGAAGATAAGCAGGGCCTAAGGAGGGACGCGAGCTGAAGATAAGCCAGGGCCTAAGAGGGGACCGAGCTGATAGATATAGCCAGGCCTATAGGAGGGACCGAGCTGATAGAAAGCCAGGGCCTAAGGAGGGACCGCGAGCTGAGAGATAAAGCCTATAGGAGGGACCGCAGCTGATAGATATAGCCAGGCCTATAGAGGGGCCGAGCTGAAGAAAAGCCAGGGCTACAGGAGGGGACGCGAGCTGAAGATAAGCCAGGGCTATAGGAGGGGACCGCGAGCTGATAGATAAGCCAGGGCCTACAGGAGGGGACGCGAGCTGATAGATAAGCAGGGCCTATAGGAGGGGACCGAGCTGATAAGCAGGCTAGGAGGGACGCGAGCTGATAGATATAGCCAGGGCCTAAGGAGGGACCGCGAGCTGATGATTTAGCAGGGCCTATAGGAGGGACTCGAGCTGATAGATAAGCCAGGCCTAAGGAGGGGACCGCGAGCTGATAATAAGCCAGGGCCTATAGGAGGGACCGCAGCTGATAGATATAGCCAGGGCCTATAGGAGGGACCGGAGCTGAGATAAAGCCAGGGCCTATAGGGGGGCCGCGAGCTGATAGATATAGCCAGGGCTACAGGAGGGGACGCGAGCTGAGAGATAAAGCCAGGCCTAAGGAGGGGACCGCGAGCTGAAGATAAGCCAGGGCTATAGGAGGGACGCGAGCTGATAGATAAGCCAGGGCCTAAGGAGGGGACCGCGAGCTGATAGATATAGCAGGGCCTATAGGAGGGAACCGCGAGCTGATAGATAAGCCAGGCCTATAGGAGGGGGACCGCGAGCTGATAGATATAGCCAGGGCCTATAGGAGGGACCGCGAGCTGATAGATTAGCCAGGGCCTATAGGAGGGGACCGAGCTGATAGATAAAGCCAGGGCTATCGGAGGGGGACGCGAGCTGATAGATAAAGCCAGGGCCTATAGGAGGGACCGCGAGCTGATAGATATAGCCAGGGCCTATAGGAGGGGACCGCGAGCTGAGAGATAAAGCCAGGGCCTATAGGAGGGGACCGCGAGCTGATAGATATAGCCAGGGCCTATAGGAGGGGAAGCCGCGAGCTGAGAGATAAAGCCAGGGCCTATGGAGGGGACCGCGAGCTGATAGATAAGCCAGGGCCTATAGGAGGGGACCCGAGCTGAAGATAAGCCAGGGCCTATAGGAGGGGCACGCAGCTGAGATTATAGCCAGGGCCTATAGGAGGGACCGCGAGCTGAGAGATAAGCCAGGCCTATAGGAGGGGGACCGCGAGCTGAGAGATAAGCCAGGGCCTATAGGAGGGACCGCGAGCTGATAGATATAGCCAGGGCCTATAGGAGGGGGACCGCGAGCTGAGAGATAAAGCCAGGGCCTAAGGAGGGGGACGCGAGCTGAGAGATAAGCCAGGGCCTATAGGAGGGAACCGATAGCTGAAGATAAAGCCAGGGCCTATAGGAGGGACCGCGAGCTGATAGATAAGCCAGGGCCTACAGGAGGGGGACGCGAGCTCAGCTATAGATTAGCCAGGGCCTATAGGAGGGGGACTGCGAGCTGATAGATAAAGCCAGGGCCTACAGGAGGGGGACCCGAGCTGAGAGTAAAGCCAGGGCCTACAGGAGGGGGACCGCGAGCTGAGAGATAAAGCCAGGGCCTATAGGAGGGGGACCGCGAGCTGAGAGATAAAGCCAGGGCCTATAGGAGGGACCGCTAGCTGATAGATATAGCCGGGCCTATAGGAGGGGACCGCTAGCTGATAGATATAGCCAGGGCCTATAGGAGGGACCACGAGCTCGAGTGATAGATAAAGCCAAGGCCTACAGGAGGGGGACCGCGAGCTGAAGAAAGCCAGGGCCTACAGGAGGGGGACCACGAGCTGAGAGATAAAGCCAAGGCCTATAGGAGGACGCGAGCTGTTAGATAAAGCCAGGCTATGGAGGGGGACCGCGAGCTGATAGATATAGCCAGGGCCTACAGGAGGGGACGCGAGCTGAGAGATAAGCCAGGGCCTACAGGAGGGGCCGCGAGCTGAGAGATAAAGCCAGGGCCTATAGGAGGGGGACGCGAGCTGATAGATATAGCCAGGGCCTACAGAGGGACCGCGAGCTGTTAGATAAAGCCAGGGCCTATAGGAGGGGGACCGCGAGCTGATAGATAAAGCCAAGGCCTATAGGAGGGACCGCGAGCTGTTAGATAAAGCCAGGGCCTGTAGGAGGGGGACCACGAGCTGAGAGATAAAGCCAAGGCCTATAGGAGGGACCGCGAGCTGTTAGATAAAGCCAGGGCCTATAGGAGGGGGACCGCGAGCTGATAGATATAGCCAGGGCTACAGGAGGGGACCGCGAGCTGAGAGATAAAGCCAGGGCCTACAGGAGGGGACCGCGAGCTGAGAGATAAAGCCAGGGCCTATAGGAGGGGGACCGCGAGCTGATAGATATAGCCAGGGCCTACAGGAGGGGACCGCGAGCTGAGAGATAAGCCAGGGCCTACAGGAGGGGACCGCGAGCTGAGAGATAAAGCCAGGGCCTACAGGAGGGGACCGTTAGCTGATAGATATAGCCAAGGCCTATAGGAGGGACCACGAGCTCGAGCTGATAGACAAAGCCAGGGCCTACAGGAGGGGGACCGCGAGCTGAGAGATAAGCCTAT
Organism: Oophaga sylvatica; assembly: GCA_033576555.1. Lineage (NCBI taxonomy): Eukaryota > Metazoa > Chordata > Amphibia > Anura > Dendrobatidae > Oophaga > Oophaga sylvatica. The sequence continues at coordinate 130,905 of JARQOD010000086.1, forward strand.
AGGAGGGGACCAGCTAGCTGATAGATATAGCCAAGGCCTATAAGAGGGACCACGAGCTCGAGCTGATAGACAAAGCCAGGGCCTACAGGAGGGGGACAGCGAGCTGAGAGATAAGCCAGGGCTTATAGGAGGGGACCGCGAGCTGATAGATAAAGCCAGGGCCTACAGGAGGGGTACGGCGAGCTGATAGATAAAGCCAGGGCCTATAGGGGTGGACCACGAGCTGAAAGCGGGCTATAGGAGGGGGATCGCGAGCTGATAGATATAGCCAGGGCCTACAGGAGGGGGACCGCGAGCTCGAGCTGATAGATATAGCCAGGGCCTATGGAGGGGACTGCGAGCTGATAGATAAAGCCAGGGCCTATAGGAGGGGACCGCGAGCTGATACATATAGCCAGGGCCTATAGGAGGGGGACCGCGAGCTGATAGATAAAGCCAGGGCCTATAGGAGGGACCGTGAGCTGTTAGATAAAGCCAGGGCCTATAGGAGGGGGCCCGCGAGCTGATAGATATAGCCAGGGCCTACAGGAGGGGACCGCGAGCTGAGAGATAAAGCCAGGGCCTACAGGAGGGGACCGCGAGCTGAGAGATAAAGCCAGGGCCTATAGGGGGGGACCGCAAGCTGATAGATAAAGCCAGGGCCTACAGGAGGGGACCACGAGCTGATAGATATAGCCAGGGCCTATAGGAGGGGACCGCGAGCTGATAGATAAAGCCAGGGCCTATAGGAGGTGGACCACGAGCTGATAGATAAAGCCAGGCCTATAAGAGGGGACCACGAGCTGATAGATATAGCCAGGGCCTATAGGAGGGGGACCACGAGCTGATAGATAAAGCCAGGGCCTATAGGAGTGGGACCACGAGCTGATAGATATAGCAGGGCCTATAGGAGGGGGACGGCGAGCTGATGGACAAAGCCAGGGCCTATAGGAGGGGGGACTGCGAGCTGATACAGCCAGGGCCTATAGGTGGGGGACCACGAGCTGATAGATAAAGCCAGGGCCTATAGGAGGGGGACCGCGAGCTGAGAGATAAAGCCAGGGCCTATAGGAGGGGGACCACGAGCTGAGAGATAAAGCCAGGGCCTATAGGAGGGGACCGCTAGCTGATAGATATAGCCAGGGCTATAGGAGGGACCGCGAGCTGATAGATATAGCCAGGGCCTATAGGAGGGGACCGCGAGCTGATAGATATAGCCAGGGCCTATAGGAGGGACCACGAGCTCGAGCTGATAGATATAGCCAGGGCCTACAGGAGGGGGACCGCGAGCTGATAGATAAAGCCAGGGCCTATAGGAGGTGGACCACGAGCTGATAAAGCCAGGGCCTATAGGAGGGGGATCGCGAGCTGATAGATATAGCCAGGGCCTACAGGAGGGGGACCGCGAGCTCGAGCTGATAGATATAGCCAGGGCCTATAGGAGGGGGACCGTGAGCTGATAGATAAAGCCAGGGCCTATAGGAGGGGGACCGCGAGCTGATAGATAAAGCCAGGGCCTACAGGAGGGGGACCGCGAGCTGATAGCTAAAGTCAGGGCCTATAGGAGGGGGATCACAAGCTGATAGATATAGCCAGGGCCTATAGGAGGGGGACGGCGAGCTGATAGATATAGCCAGGGCCTATAGGAAGGGGACCGCGAGCTGATAGATAAAGCCAGGGCCTATAGGAGGTGGACCACGAGCTGATAGATAAGGCCAGGCCCTATAGGAGGGGACCACGAGCTGATAGATATAGCCAGGGCCTATAGGAGGGGGACCACGAGCTGATAGATATAGCCAGGGCCTATAGGAGGGGGACGGCGAGCTGATGGACAAAGCCAGGGCCTATAGGAGGGGGGACTGCGAGCTTATGGATAAAGCCAGAGCCTATAGGAGGTGGACCACGAGCTGATAGATAAGGCCAGGCCCTATAGGAGGGGACCACGAGCTGATAGATATAGCCAGGGCCTATAGGAGGGGGACCACAAGCTGATAGATAAAGCCAGGGCCTATAGGAGTGGGACCACGAGCTGATAGATATAGCCAGGGCCTATAGGAGGGGGACGGTGAGCTGATGGACAAAGCCAGGGCCTATAGGAGGGGGGACTGCGAGCTTATGGATAAAGCCAGGGCCTATAGGAGTGGGACCTTGAGCTGATAAAGCCAGGGCCTATAGGAGGGGGACCTTGAGCTGATAAAGCCAGGGCCTATAGGAGGGGGACTGCAAGCTGATACAGCCAGGGCCTATAGGTGGGGGACCACGAGCTGATAGATAAAGCCAGAACCTGTAGGAGGAGGACCATGAGCTGATAGATAAAGCCAGGGCCAAGAGGAAATACACTCCTCAAAAATATAAAGGGAACACTTAAACAGAATATAACTCCAAGTAAATCAGTCTTCTGTGAAATCAAACTGTCCACTTAGGAAGCGACACTGACTGACAATCAATCTCACATGCTGTTGTGCAAATGGAATAGACAACCGATGGAAATTATTGGCAATTATCACTCAATAAAGGAGTGGTTCTGCAGGTGGGGACCACAGACCACATCTCAGTACCAATGCTTTCTGGCTGATGTTTTGGTCACTTTTGAATGCTGGTTGTGCTTTCACACTCGAGGTCGCATGAGACGGACTCTACAACCCACACAAGTGGCTCAGGTAGTGCAGCTCCTCCAGGATGGCACATCAATGCGAGCTGTGGCAAGAAGGTTTGCTGTGTCTGTCAGCGTAGTGTCCAGAGGCTGGAGGCGCTACCAGGAGACAGGCCAGTACACCAGGAGACGTGGAGGGGCCGTAGGAGGGCAACAACCCAGCAGCAGGACTGCTAACTCCACCTTTGTGCAAGGAGGAACAGGAGGAGCACTGCCAGAGCCCTGTAAAATGAACTCCAGCAGACCACAAATGTGCATGTGTCTGCACAAATGGCTAGATTCCGACTCCATAAGGATGGTCTGAGTGCCCGAAGTCAAAAGATGGGGGTTGTGCTCACAGCCCAACACCGTGCAGGACGCTTGGCATTTGCCACAGAACACCAGGATTGGCAAATTCGCCACCGGCGCCCTGTGCTCTTCACAGATGAAATCAGGTTCACACTGAGCACATGTGACAGACATGACAGAGTCTGGAAACGCCGTGGAGAGCGATCTGCTGCCTGCAACATCCTTCAGCATGACCGGTCTGGCAGCGGGTCAGTAATGGTGTGGGGTGGCATTTCTTTGGAGGGCCGCACAGCCCTCCATGTGCTCACCAGAGGTAGCCTGACTGTCATTAGGTACCGAGATAAGATCCTCAGACCCCTTGTGAGACCATATGCTGGTGCGGTTGGCCCTGGGTTCCTCCTAATGCAGGACAATGCCAGACCTCATGTGGCTGGAGAGTGTCAGCAGTTCCTACAAGATGAAGGCTTTGAAGCTATGGACTGGCCCGCCCGTTCCCCCGACCTGAATCCGATTGAGCACATCTGGGACAGCATGTCTCGCTCCATCCACCAACGTCACGTTGCACCACAGACTGTCCAGAAGTAAGCGGATGCTTTAGTCAAGGTCTGGGAGGAGATCCCTCAGGAGACCATCCACCGCCTCATCAGGAGCATGCCCAGGCGTTGTAGGGAGGTCATACAGGCACGTGGAGGCCACACACACTACTGAGCATCATTTTGACTTGTTTTAAGGACATTACATTCCACTTTAATTTTGTGGGTGACTCCAAATCCAGGCCTCCATTGATTTATAAATTTGATTTCCATTGATGATTTTTGTGTGATTTTGTTGACAGCACATTCAACTTTGAACAGAACAAAGTATTCAATGAGAATATTTCATTCATTCAGATCTAGGATGTGTTATATGAGTGTTCCCTTTATTTTTTTGAGCAGTGTGTATATATTTTGACCGGCTGTCTTTTCTGGCTCCCATTCTCGATCTCAGACTGTAAGTACATGCATCACGCAACATTTCACATATGCTGTTTAGGGTCACAAAAATTTTTTTTGTTTCACATTTAAAAACAGAATTCAGTCCAACTTCACTGAGAGGGAGACAGGGTCTGATTCGGAGGCCATTATTGATCCGGTCGGGGGAGGTGAAGAGGCTGACCCATCTTCTGACCCTTCCAGCTGCATCCCCCAACCTCCACCAGCACCAGACCCAGCACCACCAGTGGCATCATGCAGCCTGGATGTTGCGCACCAGGAGGACCAGGGCATCAGCAGCAGCCCTACTGTGCCTCTTGAGGCATCACCCCAGCCTGCCATAATACCCCGCCGTGGCCGACTAAGAAGAAGAGATAGCCATGCTTTTGACACAAGGAGGCATGTCAATAGGGGGGTGTTAAATTATTTGTCCAGGGCTGCCCAGGATGAAAGTGAGGAGGTCTATGCCTGCAGCCTAGCCCGGTACCTCCGTCCACTACCCCGGGAGGTCACACTGCGTGTGCGAGGATCTCTGCAGATTCTGATTGATGCCTGCACACCCCCCAATAACCCATATGAGGTATTTGAGTTTTTGGAGCGGTGGCAGCTGTCAGCCCGTAACCAGCTCAGAATTTCCTCAAACCCAGAAGTGCAGGCTCAATCAGGATCTGAGCCACCCCCTCCATGGGTGCCTACACCACATCCCAATCCACCCCCAGCCCAACATTGGCGTCCACAGGGCCAAATGGCAGCCTATAATCCACCTGCCCAATATGGCCACTTGATCAGACCCAGTGTTGGAGGCTGGTCCCAACCTGGCCTTGGCTGACATGGCCATATTGGGGGGTATGAATCACGTGGCTACCAAAATCCACAGGAGTATCATCTCCAATATCCGTCTGCCCACTTCTTTAGTCACCACCAGGATCCTACCCACATCACCCATCCTGGTCCAGATTATGTTCCCACACAGGGTGAGCTCTAAGTTGGGCGTCAAACCCAGCAACAAAGTGAAGCTGGACTCCCGCCATCCCCTCCACCTACCAATGAAAACTAATTTTTTTTGTTTATTTTGGTTTAACAAAATATGCTAAGAAATGTTTGGGCACAAAAGCCATATAAGTGTATTTTATTTTTTTATCCTAAGTTATTTTTGCCTTGATAAAAAGGTACAAATCTACGCAGTTTGTGTGTTATTTAATTCTTAACTTGGACAACAAAATATTTCAACATTTGCCACAATGAAAATGAAAACACACACAAAGTTGAAGAACAAACAAGCTTTTAAATAAAGCAAAAAAAATATATTTACAACATAGAAATAGCATTTTCCTGCCAGGGAGTAGCACCATGAGGTGTAAGAAAATAATTGGTGAACACATCACGTCCTTTGAGTCCAGAGAGCGGACGACGGGGAGGGATCACATGTGCAATAGGAATACCCACATTGGCAGACACAACTTCAGCACCATCAGATGAGGAGCAATCATGTATTCGGGTGACGTTATTTAGGATGACACAGGCTTTTATCACCTCATTGACGTTGGCTTCACTCAACTGAATGGCTGACTAGAGGACCCGCCATTTAGCACAATGAATGCCAAAGGCGCACTCCACCAGTCGCCGGGCCCGTGATAGGCGCAAGTTAAAGATTCTGCACCGCTGGTCCAGGTTACTACGAGGATATGGCCTCATTACATGACGGGTCAATTGAAAGGCCTCATCCCCAACTACAACATACGGCACAGGTTGAATATTGGAGGCAGGAAGCTGACGTGGTGGTGGTGGTAGGTCCAACTGGTTATTGGGCAGCCGCCGACCCATAATGGAAGAACTGAAGATTCTAGAGTCTCCAGTTCTTCCATAGGCCCCAATATCTACAATTATAAACCGGTAGTGACTGTCGACCAGAGCCAACAGCACAACAGAAAAATATAGTTTATAATTATAGAATTGGGACCCTGAGTTCGGCGGCTTACGCACACGGATGTGCTTCCCATCTAGAGCTCGAAAACTGGTAGTGCTCCTCAAATCCCCAGGCAATTCGCAACCTGTCTTCCATCTTTGGCTAAGGCATGACCACTTGATGAAGCCGTGACCAGATTTCCGAACAGGTAGACCGGACAATCCCTGATATTGTAGATTTCCCAATCAAAAATTCATGATGGAGTGCCGCATATGACAGACCAGTGGTGAGGAAGCTACAAGAAAAGAAAATATTAAGGAAAATTAGCTAACATGCTGGAGGATAAAAGCAAATCACATTAATCAAAGTTACAGAGTGTAACTAACAAGCCATGCAATAACAACTTAAAAATACTTGCAATGGCTATGTGATGTTACAAACAAATGCATATTATTATTAATAATGGGAGTTATGATTTTTGATATATATATTACAACTAAAACAGACATTTTTAAACAGATCTATATACTAAATTTGGAAACATCATCAACATAGAGTATGAGGATGAGGCACACATACCGTAACGAATGGAGAAGGCGCTCCTTAGCAGAAATGAATTTGCGCATCCTAGTGTCCTGGTAGGTGATCCCTGGGCGCACTGCCTCCCAACAAAATATCAAAGGTGGCAAGGCTCATGCGACAGTATAGGTAAAACTTGTCGGGATGGCTCCGCAGAGATGCATAGAGCCGGTGGAAATGCCCTTTCGTGAGACGTTGCCTCAAAAGTGGATGGACCCACAGTCGTCCCCTCCTCCTCGGATCCACAATCACTGGGTATGGCTGGCCAAAGTGGCGTGACAAAACCCAGTTGTATAGCTCATGCTCAGTTGGGATGAAACTAAGTCTGTCTGACATTTTGGACACAAACCACAACTACACCAACACATACACGGAACCAAAATGACCATATTGGAGGCTGCCACCTGTTGTTAAGCCAATAAATAGGGTCGCTGATGATGATTTGAATTATTTTCATGCCTCAAAACCGTTAAATGTCGATTTTGCAAGGTTTCGAGAAAAATACACTATACGGATGTCATACGAATGCTTACATGCGCAAAAAATGCAGCCTCGCATGACAATCGGATGACATATGGATCACTGTTCAGGGAACATTTCTGTGCATTACGGCCGTAAAATACGGACCGTTTTTTATATGTTGTGTCTGACTCCGGCCTTAAGGGGATCCCTTCGTTGCATCCAGGCATGACATTACTCCACCCTGGAAGGAGGCAAGGTCACTGTGGCAACCGAACTCCTGGGGTGCCACATTTCCCCCTAGTACAATTCAGTACTCCCGGAGTGAGGAAACATAAAAGAGAACATATAATTATTTACAAGATTTTAACAACAGATATACATTTTTGGCGAAGTCCTAAAATGGGGTGTCCTTTTCACCGTACTAAGTACAATATGAGGGACCCATCTCAAACCCTCAACGTAGGCCCTGGGCGTGACTATAGGGCGTTAGTGGTCCCAAAGTTGGACTACTTCTTCTGTCACGCCAGACGGTTTTTATTCTGTTGTCACCGGTGCTAACTATTTACAGGAATTGTCCTGGTCACTACGAGTCCAGTGACCCAATCGTCCATATAATCAAGAAAACAGGAGTGGTCAAAAGTTCATACAGTAGTCTCTGTAGGCTCATATGCTTAATAGCTGCAGTTGTAAACATTTTTAACTTATTTACAGTACTAGTACAGTAGCATTTTAGTCTTTATACCTGGCTGGGATCTGACCTCTAGTACTATGGGTTGACTTACGCAGTACATGTGTCTGTAGTGATCTAGCCTGGTCTAGTGTGTGTTTTGGTAGACTGGGCAGTAGCCGTCTGCGATTTCTTAGACTGACTGTGGGTCTGACAGATTCACCGCTAGCAGGGGGCAGATTTTCGCATTCCACTGCAGATGTGGCTTCTGTCACTTGAGCTTGCGGATCTTCAGGCTGGTCTTGAATCGCTTCTCTTTCTGGCACTTCCAGCTGGGGAAAGGTAAAGACGGACACAACTATGGCTTGGTTCACTCTTGTCCAATTTGAAGGGAACTCGCCAAGTACAGTGCGGATCTTTTCTTACTCTCTTTCTACTGACTGAGGAATGTCTTTGTCTTCAATCCTTTCCTTTAGTTGGTCAGGGCATGGTTTTAGATGATCCCTTGATACTGCCATGGAGTTTTCTCCTCCATCTTTGCTGATGAGGCACACCTTGGTGTTATCAAAGTCTGAAGGCATGACGGTGTATGGTTCAGCTTCCTACTGATCATCAAGTTTATGAAGTCACCTTTTTCTTTTGAGTACCTGTTCTCCAGGTTTCAAGATAACTGCAGGTGCGTGCTGATTGTAGTTTCTTTCTTGCTTCTGTCTTGCTTGAGACAAACTTTGTTCTACACACTCTTGCACTTTGCAGCACTGTTGCTGCCGCTCTGTATCCCAGTCTGCATCTGGTGATGTCACCTCAGGTGTCAGGACTCCCATGTCCAAGTCAATAGGCAACTTGCCAGGTCTTGCTCTCATTAGGTAGGCTGGAGTACAGTTGGTGGAGTTTACAGGGATATGATTCTAGAGATCTACCAGATTTGGCAACTTTTCTGGCCACAGAATTCTCTCTTCCAGGGGCCATGTCTTCAGTAGGTCAATCACCACTTGGTTCATTTTCTAACACATGTCATTTGTCTGAGGATGGTACGCCGTTGTCCTGATTTTCTCGCAGCCGTACATGTTACAGAACTCCTGGAACACTTCTGCTTCAAATTCCAGGCCTTCGTCGGCAAGCACTCATTCAGGGTAACCGTGAGGTCGACAAAAGTGTTTTTGAAATGCTTTGGTCACTGTCTTTGCTGTTTGGTCCTTGAGTAATGGTCAACGATGGTTAGGGCGTAGACATAGCCCAACGGCTTGGGGTCAGCTTCACATGGTCCAAGGCTACCGGTTCAAGCGGCTGTTTGATGATTATTGGCTGCAACAGGGCTCGCTGACTGTTACGATCCTTTCTGCGTAAATTGCATGGTCTACATTCCCGGCACCAATCTTCAATGGCCTTCCTCATACCAACCCAGTAGAATCTCTTGCGAAGTAGGACCTCCAACTTCTTCCATCCGTAGTGTCCTGCTCCATTGTGGTACGCTTCCAGGACCATTGACACATCTGGCTTCGGGACTACCACCTGCAAGACCAGTTCGTGAGATGGGCGTTGACACTCCTCCGACACAGCTTTCCCTTGTAGATGAACAGCTTCACCTTTTCCTTCCACAACTGTTGGGTCTCTTGTGGAGCATCTGGGCCGGGACGCGAGTCAGCTTGCGTCAGTAGCTCCTTTACTAGGCAGACTGCTTGGTCGCTCTCCTGCGTCTCTGCCCACTCAGGGTGGGGCAATGAGTTTAATGTGGCCTCTTTCATGATGTAGCGCTTGTTTTTCACCCCTTGGGCGCGTTGGGCCGCAACTGGCCGGTGAAAGGCAGGTAACTCGATTTCTTCAAGTGCTTCCGGATCTTCTTCCCCATCTGGTAAGTTGGGCATTCTGGACAGCGTGTCAGCATTGGCATTCTTATGTCCCGCTCGGTACTTGATAGTTGGGCAGCCGGGCCATCCATCGTTGCTCCAGCGCACCTAGCTTTGCGGTTTCCAAGTGAGTCAGTGGATTGTTGTCTGTGAAGATGGTAAACTTTGCCACAGCCAGGTAGTGTTTGAATCGCTCGGTCACAGCCCAGACTATGGCGAGGAACTCCAGCTTAAAGGAGCTGTAGTTGTCAGGGTTCCTCTCAGTGGGATGAAGTTTCCTGCTGGCATAGGAGATTACTCTTTCTTTGCCTTTCTGTACCTGCGACAGCACTGCTCCCAATCCCACATTGCTGGCATCAGTATAGAGGATGAATGGTTGGTCATAGTCTGGGTAGGCCAGAACTTCATCCCCTGTAAGAGCCAACTTTAACCGAGTGAAGGATCTTTCCAGTTCGTCATTCCAATCAAACGTAGAACTCTTCTTCCTGGCCTTCTTGGGCAGGCCCACGAGAAGGTTTTGCAGGGGTGCGGCTATTTCAGTGAAGCCCTTGATGAACCTTCGGTAGTAGCCTAACAACCCTAGGAACTGACGTATTTCATGGATCTTGCTGGGCCTCTGCCAGTCCCGGATAACAGTGACCTTGTTGGGGTCTGGTGCCACGCCTTCCGCGCTCACTACGTGGCCTAGGTACTGCACCTTGGGCTTCAGGAGATGGCATTTGGATGGTTTAACTTTCAAGCCAAAGTTGTAGAGGGCTTCGAACACCTCGGCCAGGTGCTCCAAATGGTCTTCCTAGGTCTTGGAGAAGACAATGATGTCATCTAGGTACAAAGAACTGTCTCGAAGTTCATGTGTCCAAGGCAACACTCCATCAATCTCTGAAACGTTCCTGGTGCGTTGTAAAGCCCGAACGGCATGTAGTTGAATTCTGAGAGGCCCATTGGTTTTGTGAAGGCGGTCTTCTCTTTATCTTACTCTGCCACGGGAACCTGCCAATACCCACTGGTGAGATCTAAGGTAGAGAAATAGCAGTTCTCAGTGCAGCTAGTGATTCCTCTATCCTAGGTAGCGGATAGGCGTCTTTGTGGGTAATGCTGTTAAATTTCCTGTAGCCAACACACATCCTCATTGTACCATCTTTCTTTTTGAGGACTAGCGGAGCTGCCCGGGGCTACAACTGTCTCTGATCACCCCAGCCTCCTTCATCTCCCGTAACATACTCTAGGCACATTGGTAGTGATTTGGAGGTAAAGGCCGGTACCTTTCTTTAATGGGCGGATGATTTCTAGTGGGGATATGATGACGTTGGACCCCTTTTGCCTTCCCAAAGTCTAAAGGGTGTTTGCTGAATACATGTTCAAACTCTTGGACTACTCGGTAAACCTCATTGTTTTGGTGTGGAAGAGTGGAGTCAGTGCCTACGTGCAGCTGCTGACACCAATCCTCCAGCTGCTTTGCAGAGCCATTGTCCTCCGCCTATTCGGATGAGACCAAGGGTTCTGCTGTCTGAATGGCGTTGTTACTGACAGTGAACAGCTTAGCAACGGTGGCATACCGAGGTAGTTTGGCCTCCTCCTCCCCACAATTTAAGATGTGTACTGGCACCCTCCCCTTGCGTACATCAGCTACCCCTCTGACTGTCAGGATAGTGGGCCTACTATCAGAGTACACTGGTCCCACCAGAGCTTGGTAATCTCTTCCCCTGAGGCCTATGGCTGCCCGACACCAAATTAACATGTCGCTTTTTGGGGGTATTGCAATGGGGAATGCATCACTCACTCTGACACTGCCGGCTTCTCCGCCGGTTAGCTCTACCTGCTGTCTTTGCATCAGGGCCTTGATCTTCTGCAGGACCCGCTGCTCATTGGAACCAGCAGTTTCGGCTACTTGTTGCAACAAAACAATAACCTCGACAAGACAATTTGCTATCACATTAGTACCTAAGGTCATCATTGGGTTACATTCTCGTCGATCAATGTCTACAATTATCATACCTTGGGCTTTTAATTCTACCCGCCCCACCTTAATGGTCACCTCCTTATACCCCACCTGTGGCAAAGGCTGACCATTGCTGGCGACTACTGTCAGCTCATCATCTGGGCTGCGAATAAGATCAGAGTCAGCCCAGTACCGTTGGTAGAGAATATATGGCATAGTCGTCACCTGAGAGCCAGTGTCCAGCAACGTATTTATTGGGATGCCGTCAATCACAACTGGGAGGACCGGTCGTCCTCCGACGTACTTGGCTCGCCAGTTCTGTGGCCTGGTTGTCTTACTCCTGGGGGTTGGCCCTCTGCCCCAGGGGTCACTCGACAGAATCTTGCGATGTGCCCTGCTTTTCTGCAGCGGCGGCAAATGGGTCATCCGTCCTGGTCGTAGCGATCGTTGTCTCTCCCTCTGATCGGTGGGATCCTCTTCCGCCCTTGCCACTGGACGTCATCTGGACTGGAGGCTAACTCTATCTTCTCCTTTGGGGGCACTTGCAAGGACTGCACGGTTTTGGCTAGTGCAGCCACACTTTTGGTCAGCTCCTGGACCTGCAGACATAGTTCTGCAGATGGATCATTATAAAGGGTCTGTGCGTCAGCCTCAGCGAGAGCCTGAGGGAAGGATGCCGCCTCCTGGTGGTATGTAATGGCGGGGCGCCTAGAGAGCGCTGGGTGGCTGACATTTGGTTTGTGTAATGCCCGGACAGCCCTGTCTTTAACGTCTGCAAAGCTCAGGTCAGGGTTTTGTAGGACCATGATGCGCAGCTGTGTCCTGTGGGTGCTGGACAGGAGTCCCTCAACAAACTGCTCCTTTAACAATCTGTCTCCATCCTGCACGCTGTCTGGGTCAATCTGCTTTATGGCCCGCAGCGCCTCCTGAAGGTTAAGAGCATAGTCCCGTATACTGTCCTGCACCTTTGTTTGCATCCAAAGAACCTCATTTTTATCTCTGCTGCAGTGCGGGTGTCAAAGGTGCTCCTCAGCTTAGCCAGAATTTGCTTAACAGTCTCTTTATCAGCATGCTGCCAGGACTTTGCTTCTCTTTACGCTGCTCCAGTTAACTGTCCAATGAGAATTTTCACTTTTTGGCTTTCAGACAGGGGGTACACATCAAATAAACTGCACAGCCTCTCCCTGAAATCGCTCAGGGTATACGGCTCCGCTGAGTATTGTGGTAGCCAGGCCACTCCCGGCATATATGGCATTGATAGCGGCATTATAGGGACTGCAGCGGTTGCCAGATCTTGTGGCACTCTGAGGACTGCGGCTGCACCGACCGCCGGATTCTGCTGTGCTATGTGGGCTGCGGCGGCACCTGCCTCCAAATCTTGTGGGGCCATGGGGGCTGCGGCGGCATCCGCCGCTAAATCTTCTCCTGCGTTAGACATTTTCTTCCCCCTAGTTAATCTTAGCCAGGTTCTGAGGTTCCACTGGCTTACCAGGCTGTTGCTCCGTCGTGTGGATGAACGGTGTGCGCTGGGATTCCAGCCCTCGGCTCCCTGTTCTCTGCCAGCTGATGGCTTCGAGCGCAGACTTCTCTTTTTTGCGCTCTCTCCCTGGCTCTGCCCACGACGGCACACCCATTCTTCTCCTGCGCGCCTCGTGGCGCTGTAATGGCAGCAATCACACAGCTTAATACAGTCTATGGCACACAGCACCCGGCAATGCCGGGGTATGGATCCTGTTTGTGATGCCAAGTTGGATCGCCCGCCAGGGCAGTGGGTTACTCGGTACCGGGTCGCTTCTTAAAGGGGCAGTGTCACGGCAGCAGTGACCCGGTCCTTGGCCCTTGGCGTCCAGTAAAAAGGGGAATTTGATGAAACGGGAAATTAAAGAGTTTATAATAAAGTGTTCGTGAGTGTTGAAGGGACCGATGCTACTATGCAGATCCTCTGGGATGATGGTAGGGCAGCAAAGATGGATAAGCCCCCACGAGTAGGGCTATGTCCCAGGGCAGCTAGGATGTTAGAGGAGATGTTGGTAGAAAGCGTGGTGCAGGGCAGGTGAAGCAGGAAAGATTCAGAAGACACAACAGAGTGCAGTCTCCTTTACCTTTTACTGAGCTGTGTAGGTACAGTCCAGGGCTCAGGTTACAGATGGTTCTGGAGTCGGTCAGCCTGAAAGCAATTTGGGAATCTCTTTAGTCAGGTGGGTTGTGAGGTCTCCTTTCTAGCGCTATTCTCTGAGGTACTTGCTACTGTAGACTCTGTTCAAGTTCCTCTCTCTGTCTGCTACTTAGGTAGAACTCCACTCGCATGACAGGCAGCTGTATCTCCTATCTGGGATTGCTCCTATCTGGGGTCTCCGGCTCACACGTGCTGCTGTGTCGTCGAGTCTTAGTTGGGGACAGAGGACCTACTGTCTTTGCCCTCCGGACTCTGCTGCTTGGGCTTTAGTACCCACTCAGCCTCGGACTCCGGGGTCCAGTCTCTGGTGCTTAGGCCTAGGGGTGAGCTCAGCTATTGCTCCTGTCCCCCAGCTCCTAGCCACACGTCCTTCTTCAACCCTGCTCAGGCACTAAGTAACTACTAATTTCCTATTTTTTGACCAGAGAGCAGCTCTTCTCAAGTCAGGTTAGAGCTCCCCCTGCTGGCCTGGAGCAGGAACTGTGTTGTATGCTGGAACTTCCTGTTAAGGGGATCACTTGCTTCCAGGCATGACATTACTCCCCCCTGGAGGGAGGCAAGGTCACTGTGGCAACCGGACTCCTGGGGTGCCACAAAATCCCATCAGCCGCATTACCAACATCCAGATCTTATGGATTCTTCATGAATCCATGCTAGTTGTCATTTATATTATTTCCTTGTAATATATCTCTGTGGTCGTCTCTTATAACTCCCTCATACAGTGGGTACGGAAAGTATTCAGACCCTTTTGAATTTTTCACTCTTTGTTTCATTGCAGCCATTTGGTAAATTAAAAAAGTTCATTTTTTCTCATTAATGTGCACTCTGCTCCTCATCTTGACTAAAAAAAACAGAAATGTAGAAAGTTTTGCAAATTTATGAAAAAAGAAAAACTGAAGTCTCCCATGGTCATAAGTATTCAGCCCCTTTGCTCAGTATTGAGGAGAAGCACCTTTTGAGCTAGTACAGCCATGAGTCTTCTTGGGAATGATGCAACAAGTTTTTCACATCTGGATTTGGGGATCCTCTGCCATTCTTCCTGGCAGATCCTCTCCAGGTCTGTCAGGTTGGATGGTGAACGTTGGTGGACAGCCATTTTCAGGTGTTGGACCCCGGTCACACTTCTTGTTCTGTTTGGTGGTGGACCCTGATCCCACCACGCTTCTTCTTGTTCTGTTGGGTGGTGGACTCTGATCTTTCAGTACATCTTCTTATATTGGGTCGTGGACCCTGATCCTGCTGTACTTCTTCTTGTTATTTTGGGTGTTGAACCCCGATCCTGCCACATTTCTAATGTTGGTTGTGGACCCTGATCCTACTGCACTTCTTGTTATATTGGATGTTGGACTTTGATACTGACGTACTTCTCCTTATGTTATATTAGGTGGTGGACCCCGATTCCTGCAGTACTTCTTCTTATGTTCGGTGGTGGACCCCAGTTCTGCTTTACTTCTTCTTGTTATATTGGGCGGCAGTCCCCGATTCCTGCTGTACTTCTTGTTATGTTGGGTGGTGGACACTGTGCTGCGATTCTTATGTGGGTGTGGCCCAAGCCTTGCAGCATTTCTTATGTTGGGTGGTGGACCTGGATCCTGCAGTACATCTTCTTATGTTGTGTGGTGGACCCCAAACCTGCAGTACATTTTTTTATGCTGAGTGGTGGAACCCAATTCCTGCCATACTTCTTCTTATGTTGGGTGTTGGACCCTGCACTATTTTTTTTATCTTGGGTGTTGGACCCCGATCCTGCCGCACTTCTTATGTTGGGTGTTGGACCCCAATTCTGCATTACATTTTCTTATGCTGGGTGGTGGACCCGAATTCCTGCCGTACTTCTTCTTGTTATGTTGGGTTGTGGACCCCAATCCTGCTGCACTTCTTGTTATGTTAGGTGTTGTACCCAATCCTGCCGTACTTCATTTTGTTAGGTTAGGTGTTGGACACCGATCCTGCAGCATTTCTTATGTTGGGTGGTGGACTCCGATCCTGCCGCACTTCTTCTTGTTATATTGGGTGTTGGACCCCGATCCTGCCGCACTTCTTCTTGTGCTGTTCGGCGGTGGACCCCGATTACTGCCCTACTTTTTCTTACGTTGGGTGTTGGACCCCGATCCTGCCACGCTGAATGTTACCGGACACAGGCCGGTAATTGGTGAATAAGGATGAGGCAGGTAATATTTCAGCCTTCGCTTTTTCCTGTATACTTATATTTCTGTGATTCCTTGCAGTCACACACTGATGCTGATGCCGTGTATTTTGTGCTCTACTATAAGTAGCGTTGTGACTATAAGTATATGTGTAATGATGTAACTTTATATACATACTATCACTATGGAGGAAACTGCATCAACTGTAAGGAGGCTAATGGCCGCATAGTCAATGGGAGGTGCGTGTCACGAGATGGCTGCTCCCTGTGATGTAACCTGGAGTATTTTCTTTAGCGCATGTAAGCACTAAGAGGTTCGTTTGGTTCGTTTGTTTTCATTTTGTGCCGCAGAAGGCCATCTTTTGTTTGCTTAACTTTAAGCCAGTTTATGGAGTGAATAAACCTGACGGAACATTTTATGAAAACCGTTTCCCGCGCTTACATCAACCCGCAGCCGAGTGAGTAAAGCCTTACACAACCTATAAGTCACTTTGTAGCATGTCCAGAACAGATCACAGGAAATTGATCATTTTAGGACATCCCCAAACTGCCTAGTCATGCCTGTTTTTATGCAAATGTTCACAAGCCACGCCTCTCTTCTGTTTACAGTGCTCAGGACTGGGCGGAGCTTGGATCTGGTCACCTGCCTCTTGGAAGCTCACGCAACGTTCGAGCCTCATTTGTTCCCATCGTCTCCCCTCAGGGTGCATCCTTTGCCCCTTGACTCCATCTGCACAATGTAGACTGTGCCTATTGATGATGAACCTCACAGGAAAGTGGAGGCACAACCACTGCGGCCCTGAGACGCTGGCACGCCCCAGCTCGGGTACTACCTTCTGGTCATCATGGATTCACAGATCCTTGCTGTAAAGCCTCATAGTACTGAGGAACTAACAGTGGGCCTTGGGGCCCTAGGAAGCTGGGGCCCATTATAAGATGTTTCTCGATGGAAGGATTCTGGATTATGTAAAGTTTTGGTAAACTTCTAGGGGCGCTGCCGCCTCCTCCGCTCCCCCCACTGTCGGCATCTGCTGGGTAAATGAATAAATCACAGCCTCCCGCGTCTGACATGGCTGAGAATCACAGGCCTCCTCTCCGTGGTGCAGCTGCAGAGCTGGCATCGTTCCCCCGCGCTAATTAACAGATTGCACTCCTAAATGATTAAAAAGTCAGAGCTAATTCAGGCCCTGGCGCTCATCACTTATGCAGGGGAAATGGAGAATGACGAGAAACATTGCACCCAAGATAAATTCATTTTCCCCAATTAGCCGGGCTGTCACCACGCATCATTGTCTCCCACCGAACCCTGCTGGTGCCCGGGTGGATGTGGGTCCACACCTTCAAGGGTTAATCCAGACTGCTGCATCCCGGCCTCAGAAATGCCAATCATTCAACTGAGCCTGGGCAAAGGACGCTGCAGAATCCGAGACATCCTCTCATCAAGCACTAGGGGGCACCCTGGAGCTAAGTGTAGAACCATTGGAGGTGGACGTCTACCCTCCTCACCTTCCTCCGTCTCACGCCTCCGGCGGCATCCCTGTAGTGGCGGATTCTACAGTATGTATGTTCTCTAGACTATAGCAGTTCACAAGACATCTCACAACTCTCTGGTGGCTTCACCTCCCTGTCTCTTCACGGGTCACATTCTCCCTGCAGGGATAATACACACTGTGATGTCACAAATCAGGGATAATGTGCACAGTGATGTCACAGGACAGGAATAATGTGCACTGTGATTTCACAGTACAGAGATAATACACACAGTGATGTCACAGGACAGGGATAATGCACGCTGTGATGTCAAAATCAGGAATAATGCACACAGTGATGTCACAGTACAGGGATAATACACACAGTGATGTCACAGTACAGGGATAATACACACAGTGATGTCACAGTACAGAGATAATACACAGTGATGTCACAGTACAGAGATAATACACAGTGATGTCACAGTACAGGGATAATACACAGTGATGTCACAGTACAGAGATAATACACAGTGATGTGACAGCACAGGGATAATACACACAGTGATGTCACAGTACAGAGATAATACACAGTGATGTCACAGTACAGGGATAATACACAGTGATGTCACAGTACAGAGATAATACACAGTGATGTCACAGTGCAGGGATAATGCACACTGTGATGTCAAAATCAGGAATAATGTGCACTGTGATGTCACAGTACAGAGATAATACACACAGTGATGTCACAGTGCAGGGATAATGCACCCAGTGAAGTCACAGGACAGGGATAATACACACAGTGATGTCACAGTGCAGGGATAATGACAGTGAGTTCACAGTTCACGACAGAGATAATGCACACAGTGATGTCACAGTACAGGGATATTACATACAGTGATGTCACAGTAGAGGGATAATGCACACAGTGATGTCACAGTACAGGGATAATACACACAGTGATGTCACAGTACAGGGATAATACACACAGTGATGTCACAGTACGGGGATAATAACACACAGCGATGTCACAGTACGGGGATAATACACACAGCGATGTCACAGTACGGGGATAATACACACAGCGATGTCACAGCACAGGGATAATACACACAGTGATGTCACAGCATAGGATAATGCACACAGTGATGTCACAGTACAGGGATAATGCACACAGTGATGTCACAGTACAGAGATAATGCACACAGTGATGTCACAGTACAGGGATAATGCACACAGTGATGTCACAGTACAGAGATAATACACCCAGTGATGTCACAGTACAGGGATAATACACCCAGTGATGTCACAGTACAGGGATAATACACACAGTGATGTCACAGTACAGGGATAATGCACACAGTGATGTCACAGTACAGGGATAATACACACAGTGATGTCACAGTACAGGGATAATGCACACAGTGATGTCATCGTACAGGGATAGGGATAATACACACAGTGATGTCACAGTACAGGGATAATACACACAATGATGTCACAGCACAGGGATAATACACACAGTGATGTCACAGTATAGGGATAATACACACAGTGATGTCACAGTACAGAGATAATAAACACAGTGATGTCACAGTACAGAGATAATAAACACAGTGATGTCACAGTACAGAGATAATGCACACAGTGATGTCACAGTACAGGGATAATGCACACAGCGATGTCACAGTACAGGGATAATACACACAGTGATGTCACAGTACAGGGATAATGCACACAGTGATGTCACAGTACAGAGATAATACACACAGTGATGTCACAGTACAGGGATAATACACGGGATAATACACACAGTGATGTCACAGCACAGGAATAATACACACAGTGATGTCACAGCACAGGGATAATACACACAGTGATGTCACAGTACAGAGATAATGCACACAGTGATGTTATAGCACAGGAATAATACACACAGTGATGTCACAGTACAGGGATAATGCACACAGTGATGTCACAGTACAGGGATAATACACACAGTGATGTCACAGTGCAGGAATAATGCACACAGTGATGTCACAGTACAGAGATAATGCACACAGTGATGTCACAGCACAGGAATATTGCACACAGTGATGTCATAGTACAGAGATAATGCACACAGTGATGTCACAGCACAGGAATAATGCACACAGTGATGTCACAGTACAGAGATAATGCACACAGTGATGTCACAGCACAGGAATAATGCACACAGTGATGTCACAGTACAGAGATAATGCACACAGTGATGTCACGGCACAGGAATAATGCACACAGTGATGTCACAGTACAGAGATAATGCACACAGTGATGTCACAGCACAGGAATAATGCACACAGTGATGTCACAGTACAGAGATAATGCACACAGTGATGTCACAGCACAGGAATAATGCACACAGTGATGTCACAGTACAGAGATAATGCACACAGTGATGTCACAGCACAGGAATAATGCACACAGTGATGTCACAGTACAGGAATAATGCACACAGTGATGTCACAGCACAGGAATAATACACACAGTGATGTCACAGTACAGGAATAATGCACACAGTGATGTGAAGGTATGTAGCAGAAGATGCAGGAACGGGCTGGGTAGAGATGCGGCAGAGGATGCACATAGCAGATATGGCTCGTGTAGTAAACATATTCTGGACGCAGATCTTACCCATCTGCGTTGTTCCTTTAAGAAATCCGGGAGAGTCCAAGGTGATGTAAATGATGGATCCCGCATGGACCGTCAGCTTCTCCTAATGAGGAATCTGGGCATCTGGCCGCGGGATATTAGGCCTCTGCCCAGGCGGGAGGTATTGTTGGTAATTAGTCATTTTGTGCCATACGCGGGCAGAAGACGACAGCCAGGAGATAACATCTGCAGGGAAGACAAATCTCACCATTACACAAAAGACCCACGGAAGAATTAAGGGGGTAATAAAGCACATGGTGCCCACGAGAGGGTGGGTGACATTCATCTCCGGTGCACAGCTGTGCCCACACGTTCCGTGCCATCCACCCTGTGCCGTCCTGGGAAGGCTCTCTGCCTCCGTCAGTGTCCTGCTATATGTACAGGCGTCTGTGCTAGATGCAGGTTACTCCAAGGAGGCAGGAAGCATTAGTACAGTGCGGAAAATAAGTATTTGATACTCGTCAGAAGAATAGAGAAGTCTGTAATCTTTATCGTAGTGTAAGATGGCCGCTGGACGGGTCCTTGAGGGGAGATTTGTATCATCAAGGTTGGTAGCTTCAGTGATGTATGTCCGGAAGCATGCTCCAGCACATATAGTGCTGAGAGTTATAAGGCCAGTACAGGGCTGGGTTTTACGAGCGGTCATAAGAGATGGGTGGGAATGACTCGCTCACATATCCCCACCCCAGGGGCATGGTTTGGCTGATAAAATGGAGACCGAGCGTCTCATCCAGTGTCTGGAGCTGGAGCTGGGTGGATCTCCTGTGTGTTGATCTGTGCTAAGGCCTGAAGTACCGGACACCATGCTGAGCGGGCGGACCCACTGTGTTGTGTGGACTTTTTACTTTGTGTTTTCACTTTGTGCTTTTGTTTGTTTTCCTGAGAGGTTTACTGTGAGCCGTGGGGTACTCGGCACCGAGCCCGTCGACTTCTATGGGGGATGTCACGGCAGCCACGGCTCGGTCCGTGGCCCTGGGCGCTCACCAAAAAGGGGAATATTTACTAAGGATTAGTGTTTGTATGGTTATTCGTGATGCCACCTGTAGTATCTGGTCAGGGTGACCAGCGCTGCTGTGCAGGTCCTCTGGAAGGGATGGTGTTGTGCAGCTAGTTGGTAAACCTCCTACAGGTGAGGCTGTGTCCTTCCAGGGCAGTGTATGGGTAGGGATGCAGGACGGAGGGGATCCGTCAGGATAGGAACATAAAGGGGAACACACACCAGTCACTTCTGTACCTTTACTGAAGATAGTGCAGGAACATCCCGGGGCACTGTAGGGTGAAGGGTGCACATCCAGATTCTCCCCAGTGAGCAGGTATAGAGCCTCCTGTCTCCTGTAATAAGTTTCCGACCTGCCTGTACCTAGGCCTGAGTTTGTCTCTATCCTGCACCCGGCTGACCTTGTGGTAGGGCCTTCTCTTGGAGTACACTTTCCCTGCTTGCTTTTCCTTGCTTGCTGGAACTCCGTGTCCCCTGGCTCTGTTACGTATCAGCTCTGTGGTGCTCCTGAGACTTGTAGTCCTCAGAATTCCGGTTGTCTCCTACTGGGTCGTGAAGATCCCTGTAGGCTCGGACCCGGCGTCCAGTATGTACTTGTTGGGGTGAGCTGGTAAGGCTCCTCTGCCCCTTTTACTACTCTCTCCACTTGCCTTCGGCCTACTCTGGCCCTCACTAGGCTATACACACTGGCAGTTGGTGGGCTGCCTCTTCTGCCGCTCTCTAGAGCGTCGGCACGCTCTTAGCTCTCTAGTCTGATCTGGTAGACTCCTGAGCTAGACTCCACTTCACTTCACTCCACAGACTAAACTCCCAACTACTCTGAGCTCTCTTACTGTCTTCACCCTCTTTTCTATCCCTATCAGGGCTCCCCCTGGTGGACTGAGGAAGGGTGAAGGTGTGTGTATGTAGTGAGACCTCTAGTGGACGAATCCTTCATGCACCCTTCCAGGATATGTGAAACCAAGCGCATGCATTTCTGATAAACCTGCCTGGACTGGACATATTCATGAAACTGCTTCCGTGCCGACCTCACCCGCAGCTGAGCGAGCACAAAACCCTACAATAGGAGCACTTCACCTGTGAGAGGCAGAATCTAAAGATGAAAGCCAGAAAATCACATTGTAGGATTGTTACATAATTTACATTTTATTGCATGAAATAAGTATCTGATCACCGACCAACCAGCGAGAATTCTATCTCTCACAGACCTGTTAGTTTTCCTGTAAGAAGCCTCCTCCTCTGCACTCATTACCTGGATTAATGGCACCTGTTTTACCACATTACCTGTACAGTATATAAGACACCTGTCCAGACACTCAATCACTCTCCAACCTGTCCACCATGGCCAAGACCAAAGAGCTGTCTAAGGATACAAGGGACAGAATTGTGGACCTGCACACGGCTGGGATGGTCTACAGGACGATAGGCAGCAGCTTGGTGAGAAGCAACAACTGTTAGCACAATTACTAGAAAATGGAAGAAACACAAGATGACTGCCAGTCTTCCTCGGTCTGGGGCTTGTAGTGCTGCGGTTACACGGTACACAGTGATGAGGCAGTGACCCACAAAGATCAAACACAACGTCTCTTTAATGCGTTTCCTTCACAGCCTTAAATGTCCAACTCTATAAACACAAGTGCACAGCATTAGGGTTCAGTTCACAGCACTACACACTACACGGCATCTTTCCGCTTCACAGTCACTAAACACCTGGACCTCAAGTTTCCGAGGGCGACTGCAGCGCCATATTAAAGTCTCTTTACTCACACTCACAGCCGTACACAGTCCATCATATCCTACTGTTAGCAGTCGTTACACACGCCGGTCCTCCTCAGACCCGTTACCATGGATGACAGCACCGATCCTCCGGATCTCAGCCGGGAACCATACTCTCCTGTTTGCAGTCGTTACACACGCCAGTCCTCCTCTGACCGTTACCATGGATGACAGCACCAGTCCTCCGGATCTCAGCCGGGAACCATACTCTCCTGTTTGCAGTCGTTACACACCAGTCCTCCTCTGACCAGTTACCATGGATGACAGCACCGGTCCTCCGATCGCAGCCAGGAACCATACTCTCCTGTTTGCTGTCGTTACACACGCCGGTCCTCCTCTGACCAGTTACCTGGATGACAGCACCGGTCCTCTGGATCCAGCTGGGAACCATACTCTCCTGTTTGCTGTCGTTACACACGCCGGTCCTCCTCTGACCAGTTACTGGGACGACAACACCGTCCTCTGGATCTCAGCCGGGAACCATACTCTCCTGTTTGCAGTCGTTACACACGCCAGTCCTCCTCTGACCAGTTACCATGGATGACAGCACCGGTCCTCCGGATCGCAGCCAGGAACCATACTCTCCTGTTTGCAGTCGTTACACACGCCAGTCCTCCTCTGACCAGTTACATGGATCCCCCCCCCCCCTTTTTTTTGCAGTGTTACACACGCCGGTCCTCCTCTGACCAGTTACCATGGATGACAGCACCGTCCTCGATCTCAGCCGGAACCATACTCTCCTGTTTGCAGTCGTTACACACGCCAGCCTCCTCTGACATTACCATGGATGACAGCACCGGTCCTCCGGATCTCAGCCGGGAACCATACTCTCTGTTTGCAGTCGTTACACACGCAGTCCTCCTCTGACCATACCATGGATGACAGCACCGTCCCGGATCTCAGCCGGGAACCATACTCTCCTGTTTGCAGTCGTTACACACGCCAGTCCCTCTGACCGTTACCATGGATGACAGCACCGGTCCTCCGATCGCAGCCGGGAACCATACTCTCCTGTTTGCATCGTTACACACCAGTCCTCCTCTGACCAGTTACCATGATGACAGCACGTCCTCCAGATCTCAGCCGGGACCATACTCTCCTGTTTGCAGTCGTTACACACGCCGTCCTCCTCTGACGTTACCTGGATGACAGCACGTCCTCCGGATCTCAGCCGGAACCATACTCTCTTTCATCGTTAGCGCCTCGCAGTTAGATCAGATCCAACCCCGATCACCCGTCTCTTACACAGCCAGTCTTCTGACCGTTACATGGATGACAGCCGTCCTCCGGATCTCAGCCGGAACCATACTCTCCTGTTTGCAGTCGTTACCACCCATCTCTCTGACCTTACCATGGATGACAGCACCGTCCTCCGGATCTCAGCCGGAACCATACTCTCCTGTTTGCAGTCGTTACACACGCCGTCCTCTCTGACAGTTACCGTGGATGACAGCACCGTCCTCCGGATCGCAGCAGGAACCATACTCTCCTGTTTGCGTCGTTACACACGCCGTTCCTCCTCTGACCAGTTACTGGAGACAACACCGGTCCTCTGATCTCAGCCGGGAACCATACTCTCCTGTTTGCAGTGTTACACACGCCGGTCCTCTCTGACCAGTTACCTGGATGACAGCACCGGTCCTCCGGATCTCAGCGGAACCATACTCTCCTGTTTGCAGTCGTTACACACGCCATCCTCTCTGACCAGTTACCATGGATGACAGCACCGGTCCTCCGATCCAGCCGGGAACATACTCTCCTGTTTGCAGTCGTTACACACGCCGGTCCTCCTCTGACCAGTTACCATGGATGACAGCACCGTCCTCCATCTCAGCCGGACCATACTCTCCTGTTTGCAGTCGTTACACACGCCGTCCTCCTCTGACCGTTCTGGAGACACACCGGTCCTCGATCCAGCGGGAACCATACTCTCCTGTTTGCAGTCGTTACACACCCGGTCCTCCTCTGACCAGTTACCATGGATGACAGCACCGTCCTCCGATCTCAGCCGGGACCATACTCTCCTGTTTGCAGTCGTTACACACGCCAGTCCTCCTCTGACCGTTACCATGGATGACAGCACCCGGTCCTCCGGATCGCAGCCGGGAACCATACTCTCTGTTTGCAGTCGTTACACACGCGTCCTCCTCTGACCAGTTACCATGGATGACAGCACCGTCCTCCAGATCTCAGCCGGGATCCATACTCTCCTGTTTGCAGTCGTTACACACGCCAGTCCTCCTCTGACCCGTTACCATGGATGACAGCACCAGTCCTCCGGATCTCAGCCGGAACCATACTCTCCTGTTTGCAGTCGTTCACACCAGTCCTCCTCTGACCAGTTACCATGGATGACAGCACCGGTCCTCCGATCCAGCCAGGAACCATACTCTCCTGTTTGCAGTCGTTACACACGCCGGTCCTCCTCTGACCAGTTACCATGGATGACAGCACCGGTCCTCCGGATCTCAGCCGGGAACCATACTCTCCTGTTTGCAGTCGTTACACACGCCAGTCCTCCTCTGACCAGTTACCTGGATGACAGCACCGTCCTCCGGATCGCCGGGAACCATACTCTCCTGTTTGCAGTCGTTACACACGCCAGTCCTCCTCTGACCAGTTACCATGGATGACAGCACCGGTCCTCCGGATCTCAGCCGGGACCATACTCTCCTGTTTGCAGTCGTTACACACGCCAGTCCTCCTCTGACCAGTTACCATGGATGACAGCACCGGTCCTCCGGATCCAGCGGGAACCATACTCTCCTGTTTGCAGTCGTTACACACGCCGGTCCTCCTCTGACCAGTTACCATGGATGACAGCACCGTCCTCCAGATCTCAGCCGGGACCATACTCTCCTGTTTGCAGTCGTTACACACGCCAGTCCTCCTCTGACCGTTACCATGGATGACAGCACGCTCCTCCGGATCTCAGCCGGGAACCATACTCTCCTGTTTGCAGTCGTTACACACCCAGTCCTCCTCTGACCGTTACCATGGATGACAGCACGGTCCTCCGATCCAGCCGGAACCATACTCTCCTGTTGCAGTCGTTACACACGCCGTCCTCCTCTGACCATTACCATGGATGACAGCACCGTCCTCCGATCTCAGCCGGAACCATACTCTCCTGTTTGCAGTGTTACACACGCCAGTCCTCCTCTGACCATTACCATGGATGACAGCACCGTCCTCCGGATCTCAGCCGGAACCATACTCTCCTGTTGCAGTCGTTACACACGCCAGTCCTCCTCTGACCAGTTACCATGGATGACAGCACCGGTCCTCCGATCCAGCCGGAACCATACTCTCCTGTTTGCAGTCGTTACACACGCCGGTCCTCCTCTGACCAGTTACATGGATGACAGCACCGGTCCTCCGATCTCAGCCGGGATCCATACTCTCCTGTTTGCAGTCGTTACACACGCCAGTCCTCCTCTGACCCGTTACCATGGATGACAGCACCAGTCCTCCGGATCTCAGCCGGGAACCATACTCTCCTGTTTGCAGTCGTTACACACGCCAGTCCTCCTCTGACCAGTTACCATGGATGACAGCACCGGTCCTCCGGATCGCAGCCAGGAACCATACTCTCCTGTTTGCTGTCGTTACACACGCCGGTCCTCCTCTGACCAGTTACTGTGGACGACAACACCGGTCCTCTGGATCTCAGCCGGGAACCATACTCTCCTGTTTGCAGTTGTTACACACGCCAGTCCTCCTCTGACCAGTTACCGTGGATGACAGCACCGGTCCTCCGGATCTCAGCCAGGAACCATACTCTCCTGTCTGCAGTCATTACACACGCCGGTCCTCCTCTGACCAGTTACTGTGAATGACAGCACCGGTCCTCCGGATGGCAGCCGGGAACCATACTCTCCTGTTTGCAGTCGTTACACACGCCAGTCCTCCTCTGACCAGTTACCGTGGATGACAGCACCGGTCCTCCGGATCGCAGTCGGGAACCACACTCTCCTGTTTGCAGTCGTTACACACGCCAGTCCTCCTCTGACCAGTTACCATGGATGACAGCACCGGTCCTCCGGATCTCAGCCGGGAACCATACTCTCCTGTTTGCAGTCGTTACACACGCCAGTCCTCCTCTGACCAGTTACCGTGGATGACAGCACCAGTCCTCCGGATCGCAGCCGGGAACCATACTCTCCTGTTTGCAGTCGTTACACACGCCAGTCCTCCTCTGACCAGTTACCATGGATGACAGCACCGATCCTCCGGATCGCAGTCGGGAACCATACTCTCCTGTTAGCAGGCGTTGCACACGCCGGTCCTCCTCTGACCAGTTACTGTGAATGACAGCACCGGTCCTCCGGATGGCAGCCGGGAACCATACTCTCCTGTTTGCAGTCGTTACACACGCCAGTCCTCCTCTGACCAGTTACCGTGGATGACAGCACCGGTCCTCCGGATCGCAGTCGGGAACCACACTCTCCTGTTTGCAGTCGTTACACACGCCAGTCCTCCTCTGACCAGTTACCATGGATGACAGCACCGGTCCTCCGGATCTCAGCCGGGAACCATACTCTCCTGTTTGCAGTCGTTACACACGCCAGTCCTCCTCTGACCAGTTACCGTGGATGACAGCACCAGTCCTCCGGATCGCAGCCGGGAACCATACTCTCCTGTTTGCAGTCGTTACACACGCCAGTCCTCCTCTGACCAGTTACCATGGATGACAGCACCGGTCCTCCGGATCGCAGTCGGGAACCATACTCTCCTGTTAGCAGGCGTTGCACATGCCGGTCCTCCTCTGACCAGTTACCATGGATGACAGCACCGGTCCTCCGGATCTTAGCCGGGAACCATACTGTCCTGTTTGCAGTCGTTACACACGCCAGTCCTCCTCTGACCAGTTACCATGGATGACAGCACAGGTCCTCCGGATCTCAGCCGGGAACCATACTCTCCTGTTTGCAGTCGTTACACACGCCAGTCCTCCTCTGACCCGTTACCATGGATGACAGCACCGGTCCTCCGGATCGCAGCCGGGAACCATACTCTCCTGTTTGCAGTCGTTACACACGCCGGTCCTCCTCTGACCAGTTACCATGGATGACAGCACCGCTCCTCCAGATCTCAGCCGGGATCCATACTCTCCTGTTTGCAGTCGTTACACACGCCAGTCCTCCTCTGACCCGTTACCATGGATGACAGCACCAGTCCTCCGGATCTCAGCCGGGAACCATACTCTCCTGTTTGCAGTCGTTAGACACGCCAGTCCTCCTCTGACCAGTTACCATGGATGACAGCACCGGTCCTCCGGATCGCAGCCAGGAACCATACTCTCCTGTTTGCTGTCGTTACACACGCCGGTCCTCCTCTGACCAGTTACTGTGGACGACAACACCGGTCCTCTGGATCTCAGCCGGGAACCATACTCTCCTGTTTGCAGTTGTTACACACGCCAGTCCTCCTCTGACCAGTTACCGTGGATGACAGCACCGGTCCTCCGGATCTCAGCCGGGAACCATACTCTCCTGTCTGCAGTCATTACACACGCCGGTCCTCCTCTGACCAGTTACTGTGAATGACAGCACCGGTCCTCCGGATGGCAGCCGGGAACCATACTCTCCTGTTTGCAGCCGTTACACACGCCAGTCCTCCTCTGACCAGTTACCGTGGATGACAGCACCGGTCCTCCGGATCGCAGTCGGGAACCATACTCTCCTGTTTGCAGTCGTTACACACGCCAGTCCTCCTCTGACCAGTTACCATGGATGACAGCACCGGTCCTCCGGATCTCAGCCGGGAACCATACTCTCCTGTTTGCAGTCGTTACACACGCCAGTCCTCCTCTGACCAGTTACCATGGATGACAGCACCGGTCCTCCGGATGGCAGCCGGGAACCATACTCTCCTGTTTGCAGTCGTTACACACGCCAGTCCTCCTCTGACCAGTTACCATGGATGACAGCACCGGTCCTCCGGATCTCAGCCGGGAACCATACTCTCCTGTTTGCAGTCGTTACACACGCCAGTCCTCCTCTGACCAGTTACCGTGGATGACAGCACCAGTCCTCCGGATCGCAGCCGGGAACCATACTCTCCTGTTTGTAGTCGTTACACACGCCAGTCCTCCTCTGACCAGTTACCATGGATGACAGCACCGGTCCTCCGGATCGCAGTCGGGAACCATACTCTCCTGTTAGCAGGCGTTGCACATGCCGGTCCTCCTCTGACCAGTTACCATGGATGACAGCACCGGTCCTCCGGATCTTAGCCGGGAACCATACTGTCCTGTTTGCAGTCGTTACACACGCCAGTCCTCCTCTGACCAGTTACCATGGATGACAGCACAGGTCCTCCGGATCTCAGCCGGGAACCATACTCTCCTGTTTGCAGTCGTTACACACGCCAGTCCTCCTCTGACCAGTTACCATGGATGACAGCACAGGTCCTCCGGATCTCAGCCGGGAACCATACTCTCCTGTTTGCAGTCGTTACTGTGTAGCCCTGGTATGTAAGGCACACAGGATCTGGAGAATGCACAGTAAGGTAACAGTTAAAGCTTGACACTCACTTACACTTCAGACACACCCACAGGGGTGTATAGGGGAGTGACGTGTAGCACAGGAGAGAGGCAGTCTAGCTTCCTGTCATCGTACAGAGCAGTCAGGTCTAGTTCTTCTTAGACAGTGAGGATTCCTGTCAGAGCTCTGGGTGAGCAGAAGATTAGTTCCTGCCAATTCAACGAAGTGGAGTCTAGTAACGGATGACTAGTTATCATCCCGAGTCTAGTCAGAGTTACCTTTTACTCAGTCTGAACTTTGAGGAAACTGAGAGTTACTCAGTGAGACCAAGGAAGAAAACTGACTTTCTATCTTCACGCTTCAGTGCTACATTGAAAGCAGAAGCAGGGCGAAGGGCATAGTGGGAAGGATTCAGAAGTGCCTTAAGGATCGGATTATCCTGCACATTGTCACCGGTCACTGGGGACCGAAGCGTCACTATAGCTCCAGGCATAGTGATAGAAAAGCCAGAGTCTTACTGGACCTTAGGTTGCAGAAAGCCGCCCTTAGAGTGCCAGTACGTAACCGAGTCAGGAGAACAAGACTTCTGAGTCCGGCGCGCGGCAAAAGAAAGTACTTAGTTCACCACTTATAAGGCTCTATCACAAAACCGGCCGGGCAGTACAGCTAGTGGGAAAAGCTGAAAACTATAGAGTTAACTTAGCTACAGGCAAGCTTGGACTCACTCATCATTTGGAAAGAGAAGGAGGCCTGTAACCTGCTCAACTGTTACCGCTACGTGCATTCATCCACCCCGAACAGCCTCCCTGGGACCTGCCTGAACAACTTGAAGTAAAAGGTATGGAAAGAAGCTTCTATGTGTGAGACTGAGTTATTTGATTGCATCCCTGCACAACCCCACCATAACTATCGACCTGAGGGAAGAGTCCCACCTGTAGGGGACCCGACATCTAGCTGCCTCACCATCCCCTCAGAGATCTACAGCAGCGCTGGTCTTAGTGATCAGAGAACTACAGGTGGCGTCACGAACTGTATATATACCTATCCCCTGTAAATATTCCCCCCAACATACGCCTGACCGCCAGGGCCACAGACCGATCCACCGCTACCTGTGACAACCCCATAGACTTCCATGGGCTCGGCTCTGAGTACCCCATTGCTCTGGTAAACCACAATTGTGGTGCGGGTCGAGACAACTTGGCGTCACGAACAGGATTTGAAACTTGCAGAATTGCGAGCCCTGTGTGCCTGTGGAGTGTTTTGGTGAAAAAGACTGTTGCTATTGTTTGGCGCCAAATACCGCCATATTTGCCGCCATATTCGCGCCCTGAGGCGCTGGAGAAGAAGGTGGGCGTACCTGAAGGAGCGCGCAAAGTCTTGGACACGCCCCCGGCTCTGACTCAGCGGCAGGTCCTGCGACAGGAAGTGGACGCTCTGACATCAGAGCGCCTGCGACGAAGGTCCTGTTCCTACTGCTGTGCCTGTGAAATAGCAGCTTCTGAAACCGGTAGGCTCCGTTTAACCAAGGGGGCGCTAAGATGTCACAACAACCGGCTGACAGTGCGGCCCCAGCCGGAGGACCTGGCTCCGCACCGCGTGGCGTTGTAGCGCCAGATGGGGGCGCAGGCCCAGCACTCAGTCCGGTGGTC
This sequence comes from Oophaga sylvatica, assembly GCA_033576555.1. Classification (NCBI taxonomy): domain Eukaryota; kingdom Metazoa; phylum Chordata; class Amphibia; order Anura; family Dendrobatidae; genus Oophaga; species Oophaga sylvatica. The sequence continues at coordinate 161,591 of JARQOD010000086.1, forward strand.
CCGATTATGCCACTAACGCTCCCATATATGCCTGGGGCGAAATGGCTTCCCCAGTACAGCGGCGAGCCAGGCACTTTAGCAGGATTCAAACGGAAGATATGCAGTGTCCTGGAAATGTACTCCATGCCTGAGAGACAAAAAGCTGCAGTATTAATAGGGCAGCTAACTAGCGCTGCTGAGAGAGAAGTGGAGACTTGGGCTACCACGGACCAGGAGTTGGTGCCTGCAATCCTCTTAAAGTTACAGGCCATTTTTGAAGATCGCACCGAAACAGATCTCCGGATGGCATTCTATAACTGTTCACAGCAACCAAGTGACAGCATAAGGGACTATGCCTGCCGACTACAAGGGGCCCTGAGAGCCCTCAAGCAGGTTAATACCATAGGTGTCATTGATGAAAATAAGATGCTGAAAGAACAATTTGTGCAGGGACTGAGGTCCCAAGCGGAACGCAGAACTATGAATTGGTGGTCTTTAGATCACCCTGATGCTACCTTTGATGCCCTAAAGGACATGGCAATAAAAGGACTGCGACCCCTGGGCAAACCTGAGGTGGCAACCCAACATCGTCAGGGTGAAGTCACTCTGGAGCCGGCGGCAACCCCCTTTTCCTCGCTAGTGGCCGAAACCAAAACGCAGGTGACACCCCCTAGTGAATTGGACTGTCTGCGCTCAGAGGTGCGCCAGCTGACTAAAAATCTGACTGCTGTGATGAGTGCCCTGCAGCTGCGGAAAGAGGAAGAAGGGAAGATCTTATTAGCGGACTGCCCAGAAGACGTCCCGTGGATGAACCGGAGAAGAAGGAAGACGTCGCCCCCCCCGGAGGAGGACAACACCACCCCCAGGAGCGACCTCTGATCAACACCCTCCTCGTCGGGAGATCACCTGTTACCGATGCAACCGGAAAGGTCATATGTCTCCACAGTGTCCTTTAAACGGGCAGAACCTGGGTCCGAGGGCCAACACCCAGGAGGAGACCCGTCAGGCCCCCTAGACTGGAACCGCAGGTATGTGGGTGGACGACCCTACCTGTCTATCATTCTAGATGGTATTGCTGTTCCGGCATTGTTAGATACTGGGTCTCAGGTGACCCTAATACCTGATGCCCTATATACTAAGTTCTGGTCAATGGACAGTCTTAAACCCCTGAGCCCTGACTTTACTGTGTATGCTTCTAATGGTCTTCCTGTAGAAGTACTCGGGACAAAATGTGTAGATGTGAAAGTGGGCAGAGAGGAGTTGAAAGACCAGGGGCTTCTGGTAGTAAAGACTGTAAATGAGGAGAATGGTTTAAATATAATTTTGGGTACTAACATTATCAGTAATTGTTTGGGAGAAGTTGTGTTCTTACTCCAACAGCTCACTGAGATTGCCCGACCAAGGCAGAGAGGAGTAATCCAAAGAGAGATCCGGGCCCTGGTGTGTCAGCAGCAAGCGAAGCTTACAGACGGCGAAATTGGTAATGTACGGGTCACTGACTCGAATCCCATTGTGATACCCCCAATGAGTGAAATGATAATCTGGTGCAGGGCAGCCATAGGTCTGAGAGGACAGAATTACCAAGCTGTAGTAGAACCCCACCATTCAGAACATAGACCTACACTTATGACTGCTAGGGGAGTAGTGGAAGTGGTGAATGGAAGAGTACCGGTACGGCTTCTCAACTGGGGAGATGATGAGGTAAACTTACCCCGTTATGCAACCATTGCTAAACTACATGCTGTTGACAATAATTCTATTCTCCCGGCTGAGTCCTTAGACTCCCGCCAAATAGCGGAGGACAATGACCCGGCAAACCAGGTGGCGGAATGGTGTCAGCAACTCCATGTTGGGACGGACACCACTCCCGCTCACCAGAAGCAAGGGGTATTACGGGTGGTGCAAGAGTACGCCCAAGTATTTAGCAAGAATCCACTTGATTTTGGGATAATTAAGGGAGTACAACATCATATCCCTACAGGCAGTCATCCTCCCATCAAAGAGCGGTATAGGCCTATACCCCCAGCCCATTATCAGAAGGCTAAGGAAATGTTGCGAGATATGAAAGAAGCCGGAGTAATCAGGGATAGTTGTAGTCCCTGGGCAGCCCCTCTAGTCCTGGTTAGAAAGAAAGATGGTAGCTTGAGAATGTGTGTGGATTACAGGCAGGTGAACCGCATAACACACAAGGATGCATACCCGTTACCACGTATAGAGGAGTCATTAGCTGCTCTGAAAACGGCTAACTACTTTTCTACCCTTGATCTGACTAGTGGTTACTGGCAAGTGGCTGTGGCTGAGGAGGATCGTGAGAAAACGGCTTTCACCACCCCAATGGGGCTCTGTGAGTTCGACAGAATGCCGTTTGGGCTCAGCAGTGCCCCAGGAACATTTCAGAGAGTGATGGAGAACTGCCTGGGACATCTCAATTTTGAAACCGTGCTGCTATACTTAGACGACGTCATCGTGTACTCCAAGACATATGAGGACCATCTGAAGCACCTGGCAGAAGTATTTGAGTCCCTGTCCAGGTACGGGATGAAGTTGAAACCCTCAAAATGCCATCTACTCAAACAGAAGGTACAATATTTGGGGCACATCGTCAGTTCGGAAGGAGTAGCGCCGGACCCAGAGAAAGTCACTGCCATCCAGAAGTGGCCGGAGCCGAAGAACCTCAAGGAAGTGCGACAGTTCCTGGGACTAACGGGTTACTACAGAAGGTTCGTGAAAGATTACACGAAGAAGGCAGCGCCTCTACAGGACCTCCTAGTAGGCCAATCCCTAAAGAGCAGAAATCCTCCCTTCAATTGGGGTAAGGAACAGGCTGAAGCATTCCAAAAGATGAAAGAGATCCTTACAGGTGATGAGATCTTGACGTATCCTGATTACAGCCAACCGTTCCTGCTGTACACCGATGCTAGTAATGAAGGTTTAGGAGCAGTTCTCAGTCAGAAGCAGAATGGCCAAGAAAAAGTCATCGCTTATGCCAGCAGAAAACTCAGGCCAACTGAGAGGAATCCGGAAAATTATAGCAGCTTCAAGCTGGAGTTTCTGGCGCTGGTCTGGGCCATTACTGAAAGATTTAAGCACTATCTGGCCTCCAACAAGTTCACGGCGTACACAGACAACAACCCGCTAACGCACCTGGAAACGGCCAAGTTGGGCGCCATGGAGCAGCGTTGGATGGCTCGGTTGTCTAATTACCAGTTTACTATCAAGTACCGGGCAGGCCGAAAGAATGCTAATGCTGACGCATTGTCCCGAATGCCGCATGACTCTGACACGGAAGAAGAATCGGACGACCTGGAAGAAATTGAGCTACCTGCGTTCCATCGAAATGGGGTAGTCCACGAGCATCGAGTCTACAGAAAGCAGTATGGTGCAACGTTAAATCCTTTACCCCATCACAGCTGGAAAGAGACTCAGGACAGTGATCCAGTGGTCAGCCGTATCAAGGAGTTGTTAAGACAGGAAGGTTCCTCCTTGGAAAAAGATGCACCTATGTCAGCAAAGCTCCTGTGGAACGAGAGAAGCAGGTTGTTCCTATACCGTGAGAAGTTGTGCAGGAGATACGTCAACCCCAGGACCCACGAGATGGTCTGGCAGATAGTGGTCCCCAAGGCAGACGTCCAAATGGTGTTGGAGGCATACCATGATCAAGCAGGACACTTTGGCTGGAGAAAGCTGGAGACCCTGTTGAGGTGCCGGTTCTACTGGGTAGGGATGCGCAGCTCCATCGAGAGGTGGTGTCGGAACTGTGGACCCTGTGGTCTCAGAAGAAAGGACTACGGTAGTCAGAAGGCACCCCTGCAACCTATCCGGACGACTCGTCCCCTGGAGATTGTGGCCCTGGACCACGTCAAACTGTCGCCAAGTAGATCTGGATACTCATACGCCTTGACCATGGTGGACCATTACTCTAGATTTCTGGTGGTTGTACCAGTTAAGGATCAGACAGCAGTGACGGCAGCAAAAACCTTTCAAGCAAGCTTCTGCAGACCGCATGGGTATCCGGAGCAAGTATTAACCGATCAAGGACCTGCTTTCGAAGCTGATCTATTCAAGGAATTCTGTCACATGTATGGGTGTAAGAAAATTAGAACAACACCATACCATCCTCAAACCAACGGTCTTTGCGAGAAAATGAACCACATTGTCCTTGATTTGTTGAAATCCATACCGTTGGAAGACAGAAATCGATGGCCGGACTTACTACCTGATTTGGTTGACTTGTATAACCATATACCTGTAAGTTCCACTAACTGCACTCCAGCCTATCTTATGAGAGCAAGGCCCGGGAGACTACCAATGGATTTAGAACTTGGAGTGGTAGAACCAGAGGCAGATGACGCTATTGAAAACTGGGACATCAATCGGCAAAAGCAATACAGAAGAGTGCAAGTCTGTGTAGAAGAAAGTCTCAACAAGGTACGGGAAAAACAGGAAGATATTTACAACAGGAATGCTCCTGCCAAGCCTTTGATGCCTGGAGAAGTGGTATTGAAAAGGAAAAGGAAGATGCACAAATTGGATAACCAGTGGGAGCAAGAACCCTACGTCGTACAAGATTCCAAATATGACAATAGAAAAGTTTGTATCATCAGTAAGGACGGAGGAAGAACAATATCCACTGTGTCCAGAGACCATTTGAAATTGTGCCCAGAACCCTTAAAGTTTTGTGAAGAGAACTCTGTCATCAATCAAGAAGAAAGAAAAGAAGAGGTCATACACACGGATCTGGGAGATTTCCCTGCAGATTGGCCGAGACTGGGAGATGCTGTAATAATTCCGGTGTTGCAATTTTATCAGCCACAAGAGGAAGTTCTACCTCCAGTTGTGCCCATGGTGCCAGTTGAGCCAGTTCAGGAGTTACCTACTCCAGCAGCACCCCAACCTGCGGAACCTCAAGAGGAAGAATCATCGGAAGCAGCGCCCCATGCTATGGGAACCCCTGGTGAAGCTGACTCACACCGCCCAGCCATCAGTACGCTTGCCAGATCCATAGAAAGATTGAGGCAGTTCTATAGTTTGCCGTTACGTAGAACAGTTGGGTTAGAGATTAATATACCTGAAGCTACTCCACGTAGATCAGAACGCACAACGAAAGGGAAGATACCTATTCGTTATCAACAGTAGTCCTAGCAAACTAGTTTACTAAGTATAGATAATTGTATAAAGTATTGTTATGATATGTAAATTACTTGAAAATGTTTCATGATGGACTCTGAGGCTGAGGACTGAGCCAGCCCAAGAACTGATCTTGTATATAGTTGCACTTTGTGCATTCTCTACCAGCACACCTACCTCTGAACATAAAACCCGTATGGTGAGGCACTGAGTGAGGTCTGCATTCAGATGTCCTGCAGCCCACCCAGGACCCACTTTGAAGGTTTGGTGCGGGTCCTTCACAAGAATATTGTCATCTATTTATATGAAAATGTCTATTTAGTATTTTGTATTTTTCTATGCCTATTGTTATAATGCAACGTTCAAGAAATCCGTACCTCCCGGATGGGAAGAGTTTAAGATGTTACTTGTTTAAATGAAAAACAAAATGTCTTTCTTCTTATATTTCACAGCCCGGGAGTGCTGTATTTTACCAAGGGGGAATGTGTAGCCCTGGTATGTAAGGCACACAGGATCTGGAGAATGCACAGTAAGGTAACAGTTAAAGCTTGACACTCACTTACACTTCAGACACACCCACAGGGGTGTATAGGGGAGTGACGTGTAGCACAGGAGAGAGGCAGTCTAGCTTCCTGTCATCGTACAGAGCAGTCAGGTCTAGTTCTTCTTAGACAGTGAGGATTCCTGTCAGAGCTCTGGGTGAGCAGAAGATTAGTTCCTGCCAATTCAACGAAGTGGAGTCTAGTAACGGATGACTAGTTATCATCCCGAGTCTAGTCAGAGTTACCTTTTACTCAGTCTGAACTTTGAGGAAACTGAGAGTTACTCAGTGAGACCAAGGAAGAAAACTGACTTTCTATCTTCACGCTTCAGTGCTACATTGAAAGCAGAAGCAGGGCGAAGGGCATAGTGGGAAGGATTCAGAAGTGCCTTAAGGATCGGATTATCCTGCACATTGTCACCGGTCACTGGGGACCGAAGCGTCACTATAGCTCCAGGCATAGTGATAGAAAAGCCAGAGTCTTACTGGACCTTAGGTTGCAGAAAGCCGCCCTTAGAGTGCCAGTACGTAACCGAGTCAGGAGAACAAGACTTCTGAGTCCGGCGCGCGGCAAAAGAAAGTACTTAGTTCACCACTTATAAGGCTCTATCACAAAACCGGTCGGGCAGTACAGCTAGTGGGAAAAGCTGAAAACTATAGAGTTAACTTAGCTACAGGCAAGCTTGGACTCACTCATCATTTGGAAAGAGAAGGAGGCCTGTAACCTGCTCAACTGTTACCGCTACGTGCATTCATCCACCCCGAACAGCCTCCCTGGGACCTGCCTGAACAACTTGAAGTAAAAGGTATGGAAAGAAGCTTCTATGTGTGAGACTGAGTTATTTGATTGCATCCCTGCACAACCCCACCATAACTATCGACCTGAGGGAAGAGTCCCACCTGTAGGGGACCCGACATCTAGCTGCCTCACCATCCCCTCAGAGATCTACAGCAGCGCTGGTCTTAGTGATCAGAGAACTACAGGTGGCGTCACGAACTGTATATATATATCCCCTGTAAATATACCCCCCAACATACGCCTGACCGCCAGGGCCACAGACCGATCCACCGCTACCTGTGACAACCCCATAGACTTCCATGGGCTCGGCTCTGAGTACCCCATTGCTCTGGTAAACCACAATTGTGGTGCGGGTCGAGACATTACACACGCCAGTCCTCCTCTGACCAGTTACCGTGGATGACAGCACCGGTCCTACGGATCTCAGCCGGGAACCATACTCTCCTGTTAGCAGGCGTTGCACATGCCTGTCCTCCTCTGACCAGTTACCATGGATGACAGCACCGGTCCTCCGGATCTCAGCCGGGAACCATACTCTCCTGTTAGCAGTCGTTACACACGCCAGTCCTCCTCTAACCAGTTACCGTGGATGACAGCACCGGTCCTCCGGATCGCAGTCGGGAACCATACTCTCCTGTTTGCAGTCGTTACACACGCCAGTCCTCCTCTGACCAGTTACCATGGATGACAGCACCAGTCCTCCGGATCTCAGCCGGGAACCATACTCTCCTGTTTGCAGTCGTTACACACGCCAGTCCTCCTCTGACCAGTTACCATGGATGTCAGCACCGGTCCTCCGGATCTCAGCCGGGAACCATACTCTCCTGTTTGCAGTTGTTACACACGCCAGTCCTCCTCTGACCAGTTACCGTGGATGACAGCACCGGTCCTCCGGATCGCAGTCGGGAACCATACTCTCCTGTTAGCAGGCGTTGCACATGCCGGTCCTCCTCTGACCAGTTACCATGGATGACAGCACCGGTCCTCTGGATCTCAGCCGGGAACCATACTCTCCTGTCTGCAGTTGTTACACACGCCAGTCCTCCTCTGACCAGTTACCATGGATGACAGCACAGGTCCTCCGGATCTCAGCCGGGAACCATACTCTCCTGTTTGCAGTCGTTACACACGCCAGTCCACCTCTGACCAGTTACCGTGGATGACAGCACCGGTCCTCCGGATCGCAGCCGGGAACCATACTCTCCTGTCTGCAGTCATTACACACGCCGGTCCTCCTCTGACCAGTTACCGTGGACGACAGCACCGGTCCTCCGGATCTCAGCCGGGAACCATACTCTCCTGTATGCAGTCGTTACACACGCCAGTCCTCCTCTGACCAGTTACCATGGATGACAGCACCGGTCCTCTGGATCTCAGCCGGGAACCATACTCTCCTGTTAGCAGGCGTTGCACATGCCTGTCCTCCTCTGACCAGTTACCATGGATGACAGCACCAGTCCTCCAGATCTCAGCCGGGAACCATACTCTCCTGTTTGCAGTCGTTACACACGCCAGTCCTCCTCTGACCAGTTACCATGGATGACAGCACCGGTCCTCCGGATCGCAGCCGGGAACCATACTCTCCTGTATGCAGTCGTTACACACGCCAGTCCTCCTCTGACCAGTTACCGTGGATGACAGCACCGGTCCTCCGGATCTCAGCCGGGAACCATACTCTCCTGTCTGCAGTCATTACACACGCCGGTCCTCCTCTGACCAGTTACCGTGGACGACAGCACCGGTCCTCCGGATCTCAGCCGGGAACCATACTCTCCTGTTAGCAGGCGTTGCACATGCCTGTCCTCCTCTGACCAGTTACCGTGGACGACAGCACCGGTCCTCCGGATCTCAGCCGGGAACCATACTCTCCTGTTAGCAGTCGTTACACACGCCGGTCCTCCTCTGACCAGTTACCGTGGACGACAGCACCGGTCCTCCGGATCTCAGCCGGGAACCATACTCTCCTGTTAGCAGTCGTTACACACGCCAGTCCTCCTCTGACCAGTTACCGTGGACGACAGCACCGGTCCTCCGGATCGCAGCCGGGAACCATACTCTCCTGTATGCAGTCGTTACACACGCCAGTCCTCCTCTGACCAGTTACCGTGGATGACAGCACCGGTCCTCCGGATCTCAGCCGGGAACCATACTCTCCTGTATGCAGTCGTTACACACGCCAGTCCTCCTCTGACCAGTTACCATGGATGACAGCACCAGTCCTCCGGATCGCAGCCGGGAACCATACTCTCCTGTTAGCAGGCGTTGCACATGCCTGTCCTCCTCTGACCAGTTACCATGGATGACAGCACCAGTCCTCCAGATCTCAGCCGGGAACCATACTCTCCTGTTTGCAGTCGTTACACGCCAGTCCTCCTCTGACCAGTTACCATGGATGACAGCACCGGTCCTCCGGATCGCAGCCGGGAACCATACTCTCCTGTATGCAGTCGTTACACACGCCAGTCCTCCTCTGACCAGTTACCATGGATGACAGCACCGGTCCTCCAGATCGCAGCCGGGAACCATACTCTCCTGTCTGCAGTCGTTACACACGCCAGTCCTCCTCTGACCAGTTACCGTGGATGACAGCACCGCTGTGTACAATGTGTGTGCCAGGCCTCTTGGCTCCGCTCTGTCCCGTGTCTCCTCACACAGACAAACCTCTGCAGAACCTCAACTCTGCACTCTCACCTGCCAAACTGAAGCTGGAAATCATTGCCCATAGGGGAACAGGGGAATCCCCTGGTGGGCCCCTGTGCAGACATGAGCCCCAACCCCACTGTATGGTCAGAACTTGGCATAATTCACATGATTCACTCTGTACAGAAAAAATCAGCATATTATCACTTATTAACCAAACTGCAGTTTATTATTACATAGAGATAGAGGTACATTTGTGAATGAGGGGAGTGTAATATTTGTATGCAGGTGAAAAGTGGCCCTCAAAGTCAATGTTACTGGTGGGCCCTTGGCACCCCAGTCTTGCACTGTATCCGCATCATATCATCAAATCCATTCCTACGGGACAGTCCTTATGATTATGCAGACTGTGTTCTTCTGATAAAGATTTTGAACCCGGGCCATCGAGATGTGAGAAAGATTTTTTGACCAAGGTTATAGTCATCGTAGCAATAAGAGGGCATAGAACAGAGCCAAGAATTCAAAGCGACAGGACCTCATGTATCCTACAAGGACTCATAACGGCAGCGGATGCCGGATACCTTATTACAACACTGGCCAATTCTTCTGGTGGATCCAACCTTGAGGCAATAGATCTCAGATAGACCTTGTGTTGCAGCTCGACGTTCCAGTAATTTGAGAGATCTCCTGGTCAAATCTCATTATGTACCCAATACTCAACCAACGATCTTTTCTAGTAGCAAACCCCGTCAGCAATGGGGCTGTTCACCTTGTGCTCAATGTGTGGCCGGTAGTAACATTGATTCTACCACCCATCTGATAACACATCATATCTAATAACTCGATTACATGCTCCACTAAAGCTGCTGCTTGCCTCGCCACCTGTCCGTGCTCAAACATCTCTGTAGGCGTCACTGCTCGCCCCTAAGGGTACGTGACCATGTCAGAGATATGTGGTCCGCTCACTGGCTACTGAGTCATGGGGCCGGGATGTCACCGTGGGCATACCGCATGCGCCAATAAACACTGGCGTTATATATTATGCGTGTATACATAGCAGTGTATATAGAGGGCAGCTCCACACCCCACACATCCCCTGAAGAAGCGCGGTTTAGCTGAATCGCACGTAGGGACTGCTGGTGCTGCAGTACGCTGTTGGTAAATACTTTGACGTTTTACTCTCCCATTCTGTGTTTTGTGCCTTATTTCACTCCATTGTTACTTTACTTTGAGTCATGACCTCTCCCTGCTGCTTCTCTCACAGTCTATCAGGGGCTGGATCTTACCTTGTCCTATATAACCCTTTACAGATATTGCTGCTGGCGCCACCTTGTGGCTGACTCTGATATATATTGATATTTTTACACATTGTCTGTTAGAATTGTTTTTTAATTAATTTTCAATAAGAAATATTCTTTTAAATATATCTTTCTTGCTACTTTTGGTTTGCTCACACTTTTTTGGTATATGATTTTTAGTTTGTGGTGTTTAAACCAACCTCTGTCCTACATTTTCCACTGTGGTGTTTCATTTATATTTTTCACATAATTATTTTTTTTTTGCTTACCAAACTGAAACTGCCCCTAACACTGACACTGGCCCTGACACTGGACGTGACACTGACACTGGCCCTGACACTGACACTGGCCCTGACACTGAGGCCGGAGTCACACACTGTATAAAAATCGGACCGTATTATATGGCTGTAATACGCAGAAAAGTCCCCAGAAAAGTGATCCGTAAGTCATCCGTGTGCAATGCGAGGGTGCGATTTCCTCGCATCAAAATATCCGTATGGCATCCGTACAGCGTGATTTTCTCGCCGGCTTGCAAAACCGACAAAAACTATGTGTATTTATTTCATTAAAATTATTTTTAATTAATGTGTGTGTTTTTTTTAACCATTTAATACAATAGGATTAATAATGGAGAGTTGTCTAATTGACAACTCTCCATTATTAACCCGGCTTAATGTCACCTTCCAATAGCAAGGTGGCCTTAACCTATTATTAACCCATTAGCCACCGCTCAGGGCAATGGGAATAGATGGGCTAAGTGCCAGAAAAGGCGCATCTAATAATAGAAGTGCCTTTTCTGGCGTGGCTGGGTGCAGATGTTAGTAGCCAGGGGGGGCACAAAAAAATGCACCCTCCCTGAGCTATTATTATCTGCCCTCACTCACTGGCTCTCCCTGTCTGGTGGACAAAATACTGCGGGAGCATTTTCTTTCAACGAATTTACACCTTTAATTAACCCCTACATGTATGAAATTTTGCACACATACACTTATGCAATTGTTAGTGAAAACCATATTACAAACTACATGAAAAGACATGGTTAACTGTGTGTAAACCATGTGTCATTTCATGTCGGGTCTGTAATGATTTTACAGAAGCCGGCAATTGAATTAGCGGCTATTACAGTATGTAGAAGTGTATGAACTATAAATATATGTATATATATATGTCACAGTGACGTGTATATATATATTGTAAGGTTTCACTCACTCGGCTGCTTCAGAGGTAATCAGGACGCACTTCTATATCAAAAGTTCTTAGGTTTATTGCATCATAAACCATAAAGCAACATATAGTACAAGTCTTCAGTAAGGCTTCTTCAATTCTCTTCAAACACAGATATAGGAAGGCTTCTCCATTCCTACACAGAGACCTCTCTGTATTGTCCCTCGTGGACACATGGAAGCCTGTCCACACTGGCAGACTCCCACACACTCTCTCACAGGTGCAAAGCACACTTCTTAACATAGGTGTAACCCCACCCACAGATGAGGTCAGGATCACATGGGTAGGTCACCTGGTCCTGACATCATCACAGGTCCTTTACCACAACACAAATCATGCCTCCATGCATATCCCGAGGAGCATACACAGTGCCCCCTAGCTGCATCAGGGGTCACTACACCACATACCTCCCCCCTCTGTTCAAACTTGTGGGGTTGAAGACTTGTTACCCGACCAGAGATCCTTCTCGGTCGTCTCTGCCAGTCAAACCGTCTGGCTAAGTCGGGCCCTCTGTCAGACCACCCGCCTCCCCAGCGGTCAGTACGGCGTCGCAATTCCCTTGCACCCATACGTCCTGTCTGGTCTGAGTCTTTTTCAGCTCGTCCACCACAGGTTCTCCTACTTAGGTCACTCATCACTGAGCTAACTGAGGCATCACTATTTCTACCTCTTCCATCAGGCGCTCTTCGCCTCTCAACACTACGGATTGAAGGTGGCGGCCATCTTCTTTCCATTTCTTGCAGCTCTCTGTTGACCTGCTCCCTCTCCAGTGGTAGCTGCTCTACTTCTCTCAAGTATGACACACGATACTCCAGGAGCATCCGGATATTCCCAAGGCTCTCCCTGGATCCGACAACGAGGAATGGAACCATCCCATCTTCACCCCTGACCTGGACTTCGTCATCAGCCGGAATCCTGACTCTCGTCGCACCGGACTTATTCACCATCTCCTGCATCACTTTCCCAAGTCTTCCGATGACTTTCTTCACCAGACTTCTGGGCACTTGAATGATGTCTTCCACCAATCCAAGCCGACTTTGAGCCTTTCTTGCTTGCTCCAAACGTCGAGCGGCTTATTTATTCCTCCACATGATCATCTGTTTCGTTCGGAGGCATTGTAGATGCATGTCTCTCAGGATAGCCACTCGCTTCAGTGTGACTTCCTTAGTCGACAGTATGACTGTTTCATCTCTGGCACCCAGTTCACACTACATGCTTCTACCGCTTTTCTAAAGGCCTCATGCACCTCCTCACTGGCACATACTTCTCGCAGGTCTTCGGGTATCTCTATTACACACTTGAAACCCGACCCGTCACCTTCTTGGACAGACTGTTGGACCTCCTCGTCCTGAGCATTAGTACAGTTTTCCAAGACATCGCTCTCCCTTGTGTGTCCATCTGCATGGCACTTCCCTTGCTGGATTTTTTCTTCCATAGATTTCTGGAGCTGGGCACCAGTCTCCTCCTCCATCTTGAGCTCTCGGAGAACTTCATCTCGCTCTTCTGCCAAGCAGCGACACTCCTGCTGATGTTTCTCTTGGGTCTCTCTGAGCACCACCGTCTCTTTCCATAGGGTCTTGTTCATACTCTTACACGCTGACAGATGATCTCTGAGCCTAGAGACTTCCCTCTCCAGCTCCTCCACTCTGTGCTCAATCATTCGTCTCAGGACCCTTTCTCGCTCGACAGTCTCTCTTTTAGCCAGGACATGTTGCACCATCACCTCTTTAATTACATTTTCAGCTGGGCACTCTTGCCCACACACACTCTGCCTCTCCAGAGTTCTGCCCGTTCCTGCATCCGCAGTTTCCACTGTCTCACGACTCTCGGTAACTTCAGAGAGCTCCAGCTTACTGCACTCACTTTCCCTTGCGGTCGAGTCACAGTCTGCATAGGAGTCACTCCCACTCCCCCTGTCATCCTGGAACAGCACGTCCCCACTTAGACAGGTCTCTGCCCCCTTTCCTGGAGCTCTACCGTTTCTCACGGTCACACGTCTTGTCACGTCCAAGTCCCCGAGTTGGTCTGACCCACACTTTCTTCTGGTCACCTGGAACTCTAGACTATCGCTATTAGGTGTTCCCTTCTTTTCACACATCACACGACAAGGAACCACTACAGCCACCTGCTGTGATGGGGCTCCCTCCTCTGAACAACAACACACTTTATCAATTTCCCATGCCTTTTCAAATAACGTGAAGTCCCGCTTCCTCTCATAGGGGTACACTAAGTTCGGTGGTATACCAATGTGTAGCCCTGGTGTTAGGCACACGCAGTACCCTGGAGAGTGTGTGGCGAGACAGCAGTTTAATGCTAAATACCCATTCACTCAACATACACTAGACACACCCTTAGGGTAGTGTAGTTACTTGTGAGGGAGTGGTCAGGGTGTATGTTTGTTGAGTGATTTTGAGGAGTGTGTTTCCTGTCTTCGGACAGAGCAGACGTCTGGAGTTTAGCTGGAGGGAGGAAGCCGTCCAGCCTGCTCATCATCAGTTCAGAACGTGGAGGCTAGTACAGGTGGTCTAGTTCACCTCAGCCTAGTCAGAGCTGTACCTCACCTGAATACATTGAAAGAAAGAAGAAGCTTAGTGCAGAAAGACTTCAGTCACCTGTCTCCAGGACAGTGAAAGGTTCAGAGACGTGCTCCTGCCTAGTGATAACTGAGAATCTGTAACTAACTTTGAAGGAAGTGAATGAAGGAAGTGACTACCCGACTTTATGCAAGTGTGAGTGTTTATGCTACCAGCGAGGACAAGGCGAAAGGCACAGTGGAAAGATTATTGGAAAGGTGCTTTTGGATTGAAGAAGTCCTGCACATTGCAACCGGTCACTGGGGACCGAAGGATCACTATTAGCTTCAAGCATAGTGGTAAGAAAACCAGGGATTTACCGGACCTTAGGTCGCGGCAAACAGCCCCATATAGTCAGTACGTAACTGGGGTCAGGGGGAGTGAAGACTTTGAGTCCGTGCACGACAAGACAGGAATTCAGCTCTCTCGCAGGAAGGCTCCTACCACAAAACTGACTGGGCAGTACAGCTATGGATTAGCTGGAGTTATTGAGGGAACTACGCTTCAGGCTGGTTGTACTCATCGTGTTGAAAGTAAAGGAGGCCCCTAACTTGTCCAGCTGCTGTCTCAAGATACACTCTCCTTGGATCAGCCTCCCTGGGACCTGCCTGAACATCTTACAAGTAAAGGTATGGAAAGACGCTGACCGTGTGAGACTGTGTTATTTATCTGCACCCGACTTCACTAACTTCATAGACTTTGAGGGACCAGTCCCACCTGTAGGGGACCTGACATCTAGCTGCCTCACCATCCCCTCAGAGATCTACAGCAGCGCTGGTACAAATTACCAGAAGACTACAGGTGGCGTCACGAACTGTATATAAATCTATCCCCTGTAAATATTCCCCCAACATACGCCAGACCGCTAGGGCCACAGACCGAGCCACCGCTACCTGTGACAAATCCCATAGACTTCCATGGGCTCGGCTCTGAGTACCCCATTGCCCTGGTAATCCACAATTGTGGTGGCGGGTCGATACACCAGCATAACACCCTTTTGGAATCTCCACCCACTTTTGGGCCACCATCCCCTTTTGGGTTGCCACCCCCTTATGGGACTCTGCCCCCTTTTGGGCAACTTTACTGATTTGGGCTACCACCCCCTTTTGAGACTCCACCCCCTTTCGGGCCACTATCTCAATTTGGGCTACCGCCCCCTTTTGGGACTCCGCCCCCTTTTGGGCAACTTTACTGATTTTGGGCTACCACCCCCTTTTGAGACTCCACCCCCTTTCGGGCCACCATCTCAATTTGGGTTACCGCCCCCTTTTGGGACTCCGCCCCCTTTTGGGTAACCATCCCTGTTTTGGGTTGCCGCCCCCCTTTTGGGACACCACCCATCACTGGGTTACACACCACGGCTCTTACAGGCCCCAGTCCACACAGTACCCTTAGACAGTGTCTTTTACTTAGGGCGTGTACTGGCCCTTTAAGAGTTCGTGTGCCTCGGTTCACACTGTCCTTTTTTCCCCACACCAGCTCCTGCTGGTTCTGCCACTGCTTCCGTTGCAGCCACCAACAACCAGCACCTCCAGATGCTACTCCTAAGCTGCTGTGGCTGTTACTGCAGCTCCGGCTGCTGCAGAACTTCTTGCTGCAACAGTCACTGTAGCTCCTGCTACCACAAGTCTCTGCACGCTGCGCTGTCTTGCCGCTTGTCACCTTCGTGACCCCACGAGTCACAGCCAGCCGCTTGTCACCTTCATGACTCCTCCGAGCCACAGCAAACACCTCACACGTGTTCCAGAGAAAAAAAAAACAAAAAACAGTTTCTCACCAACTCTTCTCACTGATCCCGACCAGCCTAGCACGGTTGTCAAAACCGTCCCCTGTTGGTGTTAGCCACACAGGTTCCTGGAAACCTCAACCTCAGAGGTACCCAGCAAACAAAAAATACAGTCTTTCTCACTGACCCGTCAGCACACCACAGACTCCTGTCTGTCACTCTTGGCCACAGAGATTTTCCGGACACCTCTCTCATAGAGGCATCCCACAAAGGAAAAACAGTTTTTCACTGACCCGTCAGCACACCACAGACTCCTGTCTGTTACCTGTTGATCACTCAGGTTTCCGGATACCTCCTTTTCATAGAGGCATCCCACAAGGACAAAACAGTTTCTCACTGACCCATCAGTACACCACAGACTCCTGTCTGTTACCTGCTGGCCACGCAGGTTTCCGGACACCTCCTCTGAGGTATCCTATCAGCATGCTTTTTCTCCATTTTCAATGACCCCGGTCAACATAACACAGACTCCTGTCTGTCACCACTGCTTAACAGTTTCTTCAGATACCTCATATCAGAGGCACCCCATAGACATCAACACAGTTTATTCGTGACCACTGGTCACACTCACGGTTTTCACAGACCGTCCGTTCCTCCTCTGATTCCTCATTCCCAGTCCTGGAACATGTGCTCCTTGGGCCGCTGCCCGCATTCTCCACCAATTGTAAGGTTTCACTCACTCGGCTGCTTCAGAGGTAATCAGGACACACTTCTATATCAAAAGTTCTTAGGTTTATTGCATCATAAACCATAAAGCAACATATAGTACAAGTCTTCAGTAAGGCTTCTTCAATTCTCTTCAAACACAGATATAGGAAGGCTTCTCCATTCCTACACAGAGACCTCTCTGTATTGTCCCTCGTGGACACATGGAAGCCTGTCCACACTGGCAGACTCCCACACACTCTCTCACAGGTGCAAAGCACACTTCTTAACATAGGTGTAACCCCACCCACAGATGAGGTCAGGATCACATGGGTAGGTCACCTGGTCCTGACATCATCACAGGTCCTTTACCACAACACAAATCATGCCTCCATGCATATCCCGAGGAGCATACACAGTGCCCCCTAGCTGCATCAGGGGTCACTACACCACAATATATATATACAGTATATATATATATATATGTATTCTATGTGTGTATATGTATTCTTTCTTTTGTGATTTTAAATCTGTCATTTGGATACATTATATCTCGGTTTTGCAAGCCGGCGAGAAAATCTTGCTGTACGGATATTTTGATGCGAGGAAATCACATCCTCGCATTGCACACGGATGACATACGGATCACTGTTCAGGGGACTTTTCTGCATTTTACGGCCGTATAATATGGTCCGATTTTTATACGGTGTGTGTGACCCCGGCCTGACACTGACAATAAACCTAACACTCCCATACCCTTTCCTGCAGGGCTTTTAACATAGAAACCTGTGTCCCTCAGCCACATAGAAAACCCGGACCTGGAATGACCAGGACTGCACCACTACCATCCTGCAGTCTGTTTCACAACACAACATCCAGAGCAGGTTTTCCCTACATCTGCCTTGGACACTAGCATGTCCAAGACTAACACTTTTATTATTTCTAGTCTGCATTGCAGTCACAGCTACGCCCGTGACTGCCATGTACTCCTCTGGGGTCATTTGCCTCTGTGCACAACCTGGGGGTACATACAGCGCCCCCTACAGGAAACACCAGTCACTGCCTCACAGGCTCCCTGCAAGATCTCGCCTTGTGGGGTAAAGATGATTCTGAGAAAGGTCAGGGATTAGCCCAGAACTACACGGGAGGATCTGGTCAATGACCGGAAGAGAGCTGGGACCACAGTCTCCAACATTACTGTTAGTGATGGAATAAGATCCTGCAGGGCACACAAGGTCCCCCTGCTCACGCCAGCACATGTACACGCCGGTTTGAAGTTCACCAATGACAATCTGGATGATCCAGAGGAGAAATGGGAGAAGGTCATGTGGTCAGATGAGAAGAAGGATGAGTACAACCCCAAGAACACCGACCCAACCGTGATGCATGGTGGGGGAAACATCATACTTTGGGGGTGCTTTTCTACTAAAGTGACGGGACAAATTTACCATATTGAACTTGTGAATGTTGGTGGTGATGTAGTAATCACGTTATATATTTTTGATATTTTTGACATTTTAATATATTTAAATAAAAGATGATGTTTTATATTTCCGTGTAAGGCTTGACGGTGATCTTCCTTAAAAATGCTCTTATCAATTATTCCTTATTATACTGTGAAAATTGTTAGACTTAAAGTCCCTACACTAAGTTCAAAACTAATTCACTGGAAAAAGGACAAAAATCAATAATTTATTATTCACTTTTTTTGCAAGTTTTTTATGCACCTTTTTGAATTTAGTATACGGACTCTGCAGATAATGAGGACCCTTGACATGGGTGCGAGCTCGGCCTTGAGTGCCATGCTGGTGGTGTTCGCCTTTGCTGTGCAGCTTCTGAACTCAACTACTTAGTCCTGATCCTCACCCTCTGGACCAATAAATACAAGAAATGAGGCCTCGCATGCACTTTGGAATAACATTTGAAGGCTGCAGGCGTTCACTCTCTCTGGTAGGCATTAGACATTTTGATGAGCTGGCCCCCCTCGGTCACACATGCAGTTATTATTCATAGGAACCAGTGATAGTTGCGCTTCTCTGCACACGGCCGGTGCGTTTAATCATGAACACATATGTCAGAGCGGGCTCAGCCTAAAAGATTACAGTCCTTTCTCCTGGAGCTGACTTCATACACAATCCCACCAGTCTCAGTAACACCTTCAGCTTCCAGTGCCAAACAGAAGTGTTCAACTCTGAGCACAGTTCACACTGAACAGGTTACAGCTTCCAAATGTTACCGTGCAGCCCCCACAAACAGACTGCCTAGCACAGTGTCCTTTCAGAGCAATATCCCGGCATGTCTCTCTTTCTCAGCTACAGCTCACATTTTGGCTGGACACTCCCCAGTCGCACACTGAACTCTGCTCAACATCCAGCAGACTGACACTCCCTCAGGAGACTGACACTCCCTCAGCAGACTGACACTCCCTCAGGAGACTGACACTCCCTCAGCAGACTGACACTCCCTCAGCAGACAGATACTCCCTCAGGAGACTGACACTCCCTCAGCAGACAGACACTCCCTCAGGAGACTGACTCTCCCTCAGCAGACAGACCCTCCCTCAGGAGACTGACACTCCCTCAGCAGACAGACACTCCCTCAGGAGACTGACACTCCCTCAGCAGACTGACACTCCCTCAGCAGACAGACACTCCCTCAGGAGACTGACACTCCCTAAGCAGACAGACACTCCCTCAGGAGACTGACACTCCTTCAGCAGACAGACACTCCCTCAGGAGACTGACACTCCCTCAGCAGACAGACACTCCCTCAGGAGACTGACACTCCCTCAGCAACTGACACTCCCTCAGCAGACAGACACTCCCTCAGGAGACTAACACTCCCTCAGCAGACACTCCCTCAGGAGACTGACACTCTTTCACGAGACTGACACTCCTAAAAGCTACTTCCTGGTTCTTAGCAAAACTCTACAGGTGTCTCTAATCAAGACACTGCAGAGCTGGGATTTATTTGTCCTTCCCAGCTATGCTACAAGGGGCTATCTCAGCTTATTAAATGGGCAGCATTTCAATGTGCTGTCAAAATCAATATCAACCACTGAGGACTCTCAATTCTAAATATTTTTCTGTCAAAATCAAGAAACTTTCCAGGTTGCTTATTAAAATGTTTTCAGTGAAGGATATTTAATTCCACAGTTTACTGTCCCAGTTATCAACAACCTCTGCAGTCTATCAGCAGTGTCCTGAGCAGGAGCACAGAGCTTACAAGTTCTTTGCTTTAAAGCTTGTAAGTGCTGCTCTGAAAGTGGATCGCGATCCGGCCAGCTTCAGTGCCTCTGTGCACTTCCAATGCTTCCTGCATGGAGGGGAAACACACTTTGAACCAGCAGAGTGAGCTGTCAATCATACGGATACCCTCTTCCCCCAGCAAGCAGTAAGTCGGGAGGCAGCGGAGCGGTGAGTTCTGACATTGAGCCTAAGAATAACCAATTAAATGAAAGTCAGTTTTTTATTTCCTCCAATGTCAGGGCAGAACGACATTTGTGTGGAAAATCCTTTCTCTGAACCGGGGAGCACAGCGCGGGCCGAGTGCTTTCAGTACTCTACAGATATTTACACATCTTTATTTCCGCACTAAAGACCGATATGAACTGAGGCTTATGATACCTGCTTCCTTGCACGTCTCTCCTTTTCCATGTTGGCTCACAGAGCGTTAACCTCTTCCCCAGATGTGCTGGATGGAGCGCTGTGATGTTTACGTGGAGCGGCACCTCGCTCATTTAGCCTCTTACCGTATTATTAGACCCAAGCGCCTGATCTCTCATTTGCACAGGGTAGAAGGAAAACATCCCAGCGAGGCGCGTTCCGAGGGAAGCTGTGGCTGTCAAGACATCTCCATAAATAAATATCTGATGAACTGGAAGGAACAGGTGCAGCTCCATCTAAGAGGCAACTTCAAGAAGGAAGGAAATATGGCCTCCAGGGTCCAACAGATAGAATAGGATATAGCCTGCAGGCTCCAACTCTAGAAAGAGGACATGGCGCCCAAGGTACAGTGAGCCGCCCGCCAAGGCTGTGGGGTATTCGGACCCGTTGATCTCTATGGGGGATGTCACGTGGCCATGGCTCGGTCCGTGGCCCTGGGCGCTCATCCAAAAAGGGGAAATATTTACAGGGAATAATGTCAGTGAATCGTGACGCCACCTGTGGAGTCTGATGAGGATCACCAGCGCTGCAGCAGTCCACTGAGGCCGGTGGGGACAGCTTAGGTGGTATCGCTCCCAACAGGTGGAGCGGGCCTTCAGGGCAGCGTAGATGTAGGGATGCAGGACGGAGGGAACCCAGCCGGGTCAGAGCAAGAATGGGAGCACACCCAAGTCACTTCTGTACCTTTACTGGAGTTAGTGCAGGAACATACCGGAGCACTGTAGGGTGAAGGGTGCACGTCCGGATTCTCCCCAGTGAGCAGGTGTAGGGCCTCCTGTTTCTTGCCTCTCTGTAGTAAGTTTCTGACCTGCCTGTAGCTAGGCCTAACTTTGTCTCTGTCCTGCACCGGCTGACTTTGTGATAGGGCCTTCTCCTGGAGTACACACTCCCTACTTGTAGGGTCTCCGTGTCCACTGGCTCTGTTAAGTATCAGCTCTTTGGTGCTCCTGGGACATGAAGTCCTCCAGGATTTCCGGTTGTCTCCTACTGGGTCATAGAGATCCCTGTAAGCTCGGACCCGGTGTCCGGTATGTGCTTTCTGGGGTGAGCTGGTAAGGCTCCTCTGCCCCCTTGCTACTATCTCCTCTAGCCTTCGGCCTACTCGGGCCCTCACTAGGCTATACACACTGGCAGTTGGTGGGCTGCCTCTTCTGCTGCTCTCTAGAGCGTCGGCACGCTCCTAGCTCGCTGACTTGAGCTATTGAGTCTCACACTACAGACCGACCTGTTTCTGTGTCTCAGAGTGTTCTGTTCAGCGTCTGTTCTCAGTCTGTTCTGAGTCTAGAGTGGAGTGGGCTGTTCTGTTCTCAGAGTCTTCTGAGACTTCTGTCCTAACTTCCTGCCTCCTCCCTCCTTTTTATCTACCTAACAGGCTCCCTCTGGTGGTCTGAGGAAGAGAGAAGGTGTGTGAATGCTCTTAGGGCCTCTTGTGGACGAATCCTTTAATGCACCCTTCTAGGATCTGTGGCTCCAAGCACAGCTGGGCTCCACAACAGCACCAAGGAGATGACAAGACCAGCATGGTCCAACACCGAGAAAGAACAGGAAAAGGCCGTCAGGGTCTAACATAAAGAAGGAAAAGGACATGAACTGCAAGGTCCAACACCAAGAAGAGGACAAGGACTAAATGGTCCAACATAGCGAAAGAAGGGGACAAGGTCTGTATGGTCTAAGGACAGGAGGAAGGACATAACCAGCAGGGTCTAATATCAAGTAGGACAAGGTCTTCAGGGTTTAAGAGGAGGACATAGACTGCATGGTATAACATCAAGAAAAGGAAAATTCCTTCATGGTCCAATGGTCAAGGAAACAAACAAAGCCTGCTGGGTCTAACACAAAGAATAAAAGGACATGGCCTGCACCATGAACAGGAATGGACAGTTAAAGCTTTCGTTCAGTGCCATCACCAAAAAAGGGGAAGGCAAGGCATGCAAGGCCTAATTCTGAAAGCAGGTTATGGCCTGCATGATCCAACAATATCATGACTCAGCCTGCTTGGTCCAGTACCGAGAAGGAAGAGGATAAGGTCTCCAAGACCCATCACCAAGAACAGGAAGGAATGGGTGAAGCTCTGGCTCAGTGCCATCACCAAGAAGGGAGAGGACAAGGCTTGCAGGATCTAACACTAAAAAGGAAGAGGACATGACCTGCATGTTCCAACATTAAGAACAAAAAGTAACAGATGAAGCTATAGTTTAGTGCCACCAAGAAGAAGGCAGAGGACAAGGTATGCAGGGTCCAACACAAAAAAGACGAAATGGACTGCAGGATCCAATACCAAGAAAACACAACCTGTAAGTACTAACACCAAGAACAGGACACCAGTAGTGAGAGGACATGACCTTCAGAGTCCAATACTTGGAAGAGGACATGGCCTGTAAAATTGAAAAATTAGACAATGACTTGGACAGTGAGGTCAAACTATGAGAACAAGACATGGCCTGCAAGATCCAACTCCAAAACCAGGACATGATCTGCAAGATTAAACTCCAAGGACAAGACATGGATTGCCAATTCCAACTTGAAGAACAAGACATTTCCTGCAGTGTCTTGTTCTACAAGTTATTATTATTATTATTATTAATATTTATTTCTATAGCACCATTGATTCCATGGTGCTGTACATGAGAAGGGTTACATACAAATTACAGGTATCACTTACAGTAAACAAACTAACAATGACAGACTGATACAGAGGGGAGAGGACCCTGCCCTTTCGGCTTACATTCTACAGGATTGTGAGGCAGGAGACAGTAGTCGGGGGTTGCAGCAGTTCCGGTGTTGGTTGAGGCAATAACTCCGGTAGTGGTGAGGAGGCAGCAGGGTCATTGCAGGCTGTAGGCTTTCCTGAAGAGATGGGTTTTCAGTTCCGTCTGAAGGATCTGAATGAGTTTGATAGTCGATGTGTTGGGGCAAAGAATTCCAGAGGATGGGGGATATTCGGAGAAGTCTTGGAGGCGGTTGGGTGAGAGCGAATAAGTGTGGAGGAGAGAAGGATGTCTTGGGAGGTTGAGAACAAGATATAGCCTGCAGGGTCGAACTCTGAGAACAAGACACGGCATGCAGGGTCATGCTCCAATAAAAGGAGATGAATGTGCTGGTGCTTCCCACAAAATTAGAATATAATCAAAAAGTTAATTAATTTCAGTTCAATACAAAAAGTGAATCTCCAATATTTTACATTACACACAGTGATCTATTCTATAGAGTCATTATACTTGAGTGATCTATTTCACGAGTTTATTTCTGGTAATGTTGATGATTATGGCTTACAGCCAATGAAAACCTGTGAAGAAACCAGATTGTATCTTAATTTCCCAGACAACCATGTTTTTGTAAACCTCAAGAATTGGCTTCTTTATCTGTATATTGGCTTGTGGATTTAAGTGTTTATGTCTGGTAAGTCAAGAAGACAGACTTGCATACGATTTAACATACAGTGTAAGTCTGTAACAGTGACTCTACAGTACGGACTGTTCTCGGTTGTCTCCCTACGCTTATCGTTATCTCTTCTCTGTGTGTATATCACAGGTGGAATATCGACCCTGGGAGCTCTGACGTAACATCTACCGCTATCCAGGCGAGTCAGCGGAAGGGTGAGGCGCTGTAATGTCACCATCTTGGGGGTAATTGCTGGGAATGTTCTGTTTGCCATTGGGTGTTGTGGTTCAATAAAGTATTGCCGCACTGTTTTACCCTAACCCTACGTTGTCTGTGTAGTGTTATGCCCACGTTTAACAGGAGAGCGGGTGTTAAGCGGGACGATCCCTAGTCCATGCGGTTTCGGCTAGCAGACTTGGGCACCTGCCGACCCCCCGTTTCTCCACAAAACCCAAAAGTCATTATCTCAGTAAATTAGATACTTTATAACACCAGCTTGAAAAATGATTGTACAATCCGAAATGTCCTACTGAAATGTATGATCAGTAAATGCCCTCAATACTTGTTCGGGGCTCCTTTGGCATCAATTACTGCATCAATGCGGCGTGGCATGGAGGGATCAGCCTGTGGCACTGCTGAGGGGTTATGGAAGCCCAGGTTGCTTTGATAGCAGCCTTCAGCTCATCTGCATTGTGGGGTCTGGTGTCTCATCTTCCTCTTGACAATACTCCATAGATTCTCTATGGGGTTGAGGTCAGGCGAGTTTGCTGCCAATCAAGCACAGTGATACTGTTGTTTGTACACCAGGTATTGGTAATTTTGCAGTGTGGACAGGTGCCAAGTCCTGCTGGAGAATGACATTTCCATCTCCATAAAGCTTGTCGGCAGAGTGAAGCATGAAGTGCTCTAAATGTCCGGTAGCTTTCAGTGTACCCAATCAGAGCCTGGCTTTCAGTGTACCCAATCAGAGCCTGGCTTTCAGTGTACCTAATCGAGCTCGGCTTTCAGTGTGCCCAATAAGAGCCTGGCTTTCAGTGTGCCCAACCAGAGCTCGGCTTTCAGTGTACCCAATCAGAGCTCGGCTTTCATGTTACCTCAGCAGTATAAGCAATGACTGCAGCTGTCATCTGCTTCCTGCTGTTGGTGTTTCTCTGTGGAAAACGGTCTTGTTTTCTGTGCACACAGAGCACTACAGCAGTGAAAACACTTCAGGACAACTATGGTGTGTGCAGCACAGAGCAATGCAGCTCAGTGTATAAACATGTGTATGTATGTACTCCATGTATGTATATGTATGTATGTGCTCTGTGTGTATACATGTGTATGTATGTACTCCGTGTATGTATATGTATGTGCTCTTGGTGTATACATGTGTATATGTACTCTGTGTATATACATGTGTATATGTGCTCTGTGTAGAAACATGTGTATGTATGTACTCTGTGTATGTATATGTATGCATGTGCTCTGTGTGTTCTACATGTGTGTATGTGCTCTGTGCATAAACATGTGTGTGTATGTACTTTGTGTATGTACATGTAATACCATGGTATTGTGCTGGCAACGGCTTCATCCCTGGTGCATTCCTCACTCGTCTTGGAGTTCGAAGAATTGGAGTCAGAGCCCAGGATAACTTTAAACAGATCAGCTATTTTTTCTTCCGGACACAGCACATCCAAAACACCATTGGCACGTTTGAAACGGTACCAGCAATACATCTTCTACATCTCCGCTTAGCTTCTTCAGCTACACCAGACTGGACAACAAAGTAACTGCGGGATGAGAAGCCCGGTGAAAACTGCAATTTGATCTCTTTCCCTGGAACCAACTTCAGTCCAGACATGGAAATACACATCTACTAGGTCGTCCACCCCCTTCTGATTATCCTGCCCGTGTACTCGCTGGTGGCCCACTCAACTACTTATTCAGCACTCACTGTTATGATATGGTAGCCGAGGAGGACAGTAACAAAAATAGCCAAGGCAGCCAATCACCCAGAGAGGTTGGTAACTAATGGATTGCAGACCCCTAAACTAACCGCACAGCTAGAAGCAGCCGTGGGACGTACATACGATGACCTAGACGCTTCGACACAGCCGGAGAGTTAGCTAAGCCTGTATATATGTGTGTATGTGCTCTGTGTAGAAACATGTGTATGTATGTACTCCGTGTATGTATATGTATGTATGTGCTCTGTGTGTTCTACATGTGTGTATGTACTCTGTGTATATACATGTGTGTATGTGCTCTGTGCATAAACATGTGTGTATGTACTCTGTGTATGTACATGTAATACCATGGTATTGCGCTGGCAACGGCTTCATCCCTGGTGCATTCCTCATCCATCTCGGAGTTTGAAGAATTGGAGTCAGAGCCCAGGATAACTTTAAACAGATCAGCTTTATTTTCCTCTGGACACAGCACATCCAAAACACCATTGGCACGTTTGATACGGTACCAGCAATACATCTTCTACATCTCCGCTTAGCTTCTTCAGCTACACCAGAATGGACAACAAAGTAAATGCGGGATGAGGAGCCCCGTAAAAATGGCACTTCGATCTCTTTCCCTGGAACCGACTTCAGTCCAGACATGGAAATACACATCTACTAGGTCGTCCACCCCCTTCTGATTATCCTGCCCGTGTACTCGCTGGTGGCCCACTCGACTACTTATTCAGCACTCACTGTTATGATATGAGTACCCTAGGATTACGGTTAGGCCGGTGATTCTGTTATGATATGGTAGCCAAGAAGAACTGTAACAAAAGTAGCCAAGGCAGCCAGTCACCCAGAGAGGTTGGTAACTAATGGATTGCAGACCCCTAAACTAACCACACAACTAGAAGCAGCCGTGGGACGTACCTACGATGACCTAGACGCCTCGACACAGCCAGAGAGTTAGCTAAGCCTAAAGACAGAAAGGGGAAAGCTAACTGACCCAGAGTAGCGTCCCAAAGGAATAGGTAGCCCCCACACATATATTGGCGGTTAGACAAGATGAAATACAAATGCAGACAGAAAATAGAGTAAGCAAACACAGGGGCCCAAAACTGTCTAGATAGGACAGGACAGAAAAGAATACTTTCTGCAATCCAGCAAAACCTAGGAAAAATTCCAACACTTCTGATTCCAAAAAAAAACTGAGACCACACGATCTCCCCCTGCTAGATGAGAACTTTGTGTGAACAGGTAGCTACCCAGCAGCCACTGAAATAACAGGGACTGAACAAATAAACGAGTAATGAGAAACATAGACCAGCGCAGGCCCAGCAGGGGACCCGGCTGACCTCACATACCGTGTTTCCCCGATAGTAAGACACCCCGATAGTAAGACGTAGTGGTGTTTTAGGGGGATCGGCTAATGTAAGACGTACCCGAAAGTAAGACATACGGTAGTAAACTGTACGTTGGAAAAATAGCTGTCCTCTGTGAAAAATAATAAAAAAATAAAAAATAATGATATTCTCACCTTCCGGCGGCCCCCAGCTTCCCGCCTTCAGCGACGCTCCCGCAACTCCCGGTCCAGGAGTCCTTTGCGACAAATCACCCCGATGACGTAGCATCACGCGAGACCGCTATGCATCTGGGTGATCTCGCAATGCATTACTGGACCGGGAATTGCCGGGAGCGTCGCTGAAGGCGGGAAGGCTGCGGGGCCGCCGGAAGGTGAGAATATCATTATTTTTTATTTAATTATTGTTTTACCAGGGATATGGTACCCAGGGCCTGGAGGAGAGTCTCCTCTCCTCCAGACCCTGGGTACCACCGCACTGAACCGCTTAGGCCTCTTTCACACATCCGGTGTATTTCAATATAAGACATACCCGAAAGTAAGACAATTGGTACTTTTGGGGTAAAAAGAATGTAAGACACTGTCTTACTATCGGGAAACACGGTAGAAGGCAGAAAAACAAAAGAAAACAAAACCACAGAAACGAGCAGAAAATAGCTCATCTGAAAGTTGCAGGAGCCCTCAGCAAGCTGACTTCCAAACTGGACCAGGAAGAGACAACTAATCACCATCGAGGATCATGGGAAAGTTACTCCCTTAAATCTCCCCAGTCATCACTCCCAGATTGCCAATCGTCCGCAGCTGGATCCTCAGCTGAAAGGTCTCTGTCAGTCAAGGCGGCTTCATTAATATCAACAGCCACCAGAGGGAGCCCCAACTCAGAATCCAGAACATTCACAACAACTCACACTTTTGCTGACGTTCCCACAGTGGTTCATCCACTGGCTTCTCTACTTCTTCAGCCCCAGACTCTGGCTGATGTTTCCACAGTGACTCATTCACCGGCTTCTCTATTGCTGCCAATACCATACACACGCTACTCTTAGTGTGTCAGCTATGTGGCTCAGGACCAGTGACGTCCAAGGAGTAAGAGGGTCCACCCCGACCGACTCTCTCCAGGAAATCCCTACCCTAGTTCCTGGCCGACACTTCCCTACTTAACCCTCTAGTGTCCTACAAGTGTGCTCTACTGTGAATGTGCTCAGTGCCCACTACACAACAAAACTTTCCAACAAGGTCGCGTATGCCGCCGTAGGCTCTCCGTACGAGCGTTGCAGGTTTCCCTTTCCTGGTGGGACGCGGAACAGTCCCTGTGAGGTGCAACCGTGCACTAGAAGGGAAAAGGGCCAAGGGAAGTTCAACGGTGCGCATCCTGCGCCGTATCCTTGCTGGCACCCTGGGCCTTGGCGCGGGTCGAAGGGGACGCTGCAGCCGCAGAGTCTCCATGCTGGTAAGAGAGATGCGGAACAGAGACGCCCTCAGTTGCCTCTGCTCGTGGGACGGTAACACCTCCAGAGTGTTCGCTCTTCCCCAGGCACAGAATGACTGCCACAGCATAATAAACCGTGGGGACAGTACTCTTTGAAGAAGGAGACCCAATCTCCCACTTGCAGGGCCCTTCAATGCTTGGTGGAAGTGGCATTCACGTAGACCTTATTGTGGGTGCCTTCTTCCTCGATAAAGCCGTAGCCATGCTCAACATTTGTGTATACCAGCTGACCGTAGGTGCGGCGGGCTGGCATCACCGCCTCCCCCTTCTGGTGGAGGAGCGACCATATTTCTCGCTTGTTGGCCTTCTTTTGGCCAATGATATCAGATATCCAGACAGACGGATAGATGGAGGTTGGGAGCCCGGCGGTTTCAGGGAACGTCTGGCGGGAGCGTGGGGGCACGGTGACACGGACCTTGGGCCTCATGTTGGCACAGGGGGACAGCGTAGGGGCTACGTGGTCCACCACCGGCTGAGGTTGAAATGCACTCACCTCCATTAGTTTCGCTGCTCCACTCAGGCTGGCTCTCAGCTCCTCCAGATATTGTTGCCAGTGGGAGACCAGGGTCTCTTCTGGCTCCGTGACTTCCTCCTCCCGGGTGAACTCCTCTCCGTCGCTTCCGGAACTGGTTTCTGGGGTGTGCCGGAGTTTCTCTCCCCGCTGTCCGGCAGGTACAATGTCCGGGCTCGTTGGTTCCTCTGGGTGAGTAACTGATGGCTCATCCACGGTGCCTCCAACACGGCCGGTGCTGCGGGCAGACGTGCCTCCGGACTGTTATCAGGCTCCGGTTCAGCAGGCCTAGGCATCAAGGGCTCCATCTCCTGTCACAGATCTTCACTACGGGTGATTGCCTGGTGTTCTTGCATTTCCTCCCAACTGCAGGTAAGACGTCTAGCCTCTCCATGTCGCCACCGCCACTCCGTCCGCCCGATGCCCCTACAGCCTCAACGGTACATTGTGTCCGACGTCCCATGTGTTACTGACGCCGTACAGCTGCGCTCAGCACATTCTGCAGGGCCGCTCCCGTTCCAGGGCGGGGCTCTCGCCGGCTTCTCCACCCATTTTCCAGCATTAGGTGGGAAAGGGCGAACGTCCATTTGCACATATCACTCCTTCCCGGGGTGGACCCGACATTGTTGACAGCTCTAATTTGGCGCCATCCGGACGCTACCACACCCATGAAATGCACCTTGTTGACAGGAACAGTCCGTTTTGGCCCCACAATTCTCCATCTTGGCGGTCGCCATCTTGGGGTCCGTGGAATCTTGTCCCATTACCTCCTCAGTCAAATCCTGTACTTTAATCACATCCAGCTTGTAGAACTTCTAGTCACATTCCTCGATCTGCACATTACGGGTTACTGCATTCAGCTTAGCTCTTCCCATGTATTTCATCACCGCTATGGTTTCACTGCCATATGAGGCAGCGAGATCCTGCCGACTACGCCACATGTAATACCATGGCCAGGGGTGGACTCATCAGTGCAATCCGTACTTTCTGGGATGGCAACGGCTTCATCCCTGGTGCATTCCTCACCCGTCTTGGAGTTCGAAGAATTGAAGTCAGAGCCCACGATAACTTCAAACAGATCAGCTTTATTTTCACCCGGACACAGCACATCCAAAAACACCATTAGCACGTTTGACACGGTACCAGCAATACATCTTCTACAGCTCCGCTTAGCTTCTTCAGCTACACAAGAAAGTGTTGTGAACACCTTTAATCTGGCTTCTGAGGTTGGGCTCCCTCTGGTGGCTGCTTCTGGTAGTGGAACTGCCCTGGCTAACAGAGGTCGATCACCTGATGGGGATGATTGGCAATCAGGTGTTACTGACTGGGGAGATATAAGCAGCCTTCCCATAATGTTTGCCAGCGATTTGTTTCTTCCTAGCCTTTTGGAAGTCTGCTGCTCCTTCTTTGTCCTGCATCTTTCAGATAGGTTATTTCGCTGTTTAAATCTGTGGCTGTCACGGGTGTGTCGCCACGAAGATCGTCGCGATTACACAACCTGACTTCTCACAGCTGAATTTTTGGTGCTTGGTGTTTTGTGTCAGAGAACCAGGAGGACTGGGCTTCTTTCTTGCCTCTGGCGGAATTCGCTCTTAACAATAGTCGGAGCGAGTCCACTGGTAAGTCCCCGTTTTTTGGGGCATATGGTTTTCACCCCCAGTTTTGTACTTTCAATAGGGGGGGCTCTTCTGGGTGTTACACTCTGTCCCCGCGCTGGCTCTGCACTCCGTCCTGGTCACTCACCTGTTCCTCTAGCTGTCCTTCTGCAGCAGTCTGCACGCAGGCTGAGGTCTCCTGTCCCATCTGCTCCTCAGCGTCCTGTGTCCTCCTCCACTTCCTGGCACGCTGCTAGCAGGCCTCCAGATAGTTTGCTTAGGACGCGAGGCCGCGCCCACCGTCTCTCTTAAAGGGACAGCGTGCATTTTTTGAAATAGCTAATTAACCTATGGCAGCGCACTCAGTACTATATCTGGTCACTCCACCATAAGGGGAGTGCCGGAGCAACGTGTTCTATCATTGCTACATCCGGTTCTGTTCCTGATCTGTCTGCGCTGCGTCTGCAGTCTCTGTGCTTCGCTTATACTATTTGTCTCCACAGATCATTGCTAACCTGTATCTGGCTAACCTGGACAATCTCGGTTATTACTGGCACAAGTGTCATCCCGTTCCGCCATCAGCCATCCGTACCCGTGGACTGTGACAAGGTCACTGAAGCCAGCCTGCCACCATCCATTCTGGACCAGGACCTTACTCAGCTCCGTCAAGAACCCTCCACGGACTCTGTATATACCTGTTATCCTTTTGGTCCCTCTGGGACAGCTGCCACGTGTCCGGGGTCTAACTGGAGGTAGCACCTGTGTCCTCCGGGTATTCCATTCTGGTCCTGTTCGAGGGGCCTTACTACGGGTACCCGGGGCTCATTAGTCACGCCCCCTTCGGAGCCCCCAGGACCACGGTCTCGAGGTTCCACATTAAAAAATAAAGACGAATGTGAACTTCACCATCTCTGCCTCCGCTTCCATTCGTTACAGATTGCTCCGGCCATGGAACCCGCTGGATCCCAGAGACCTCTGACCACGGATCTGTGCCAGGAGGTGGCCCGTTTAGGAGTTCAACAGGACAAGATCACGACTTATCTACGCAGCTTGTCTACCCGCATGGATTCCTTGGGGTCCTCGTCTGCACCTGACTCTTCTATCAATACTCAGGTACCAGTTCCCATGGCAAGTAAAGGTCCCCGCCTGGCGGCTCCTACCCGTTTCCAGGGTGATCCTACTCAGTGTCGGGGTTTTCTCAATCAGTGCACTCTACACTTCGAAATCTTGGAGCATATGTTTGCTTCTGACCGAGTCAAGGTGGGCTTCATTATGTCACACCTGGGAGGAGAGGCCCTCGCCTGGCTAAACCCGCTATGGGAGAGAGGGGATCCGCTGGTTAATGATCTTCAATCTTTCCTAGAGGCGTTTCGCAGGACTTTCGATGAACCTGGTCGCACCACTTCGACTGCCTCAGCTCTGCTCCGCCTGGGCCAAGGTACTCTCACGGTAGCTCAGTATGCTGTTAAATTCCGCACCCTCTCGTCTGAATTGTCGTGGAACAATGAGGCCCTGGTTGCTAACTTCTGGGAAGGCCTATCCGGAAGAATCAAGGATGAGCTGGCGGGACGGGACAGACCTACCCTCTTGGAAGAGCTAATATCCTTGGCAACCCGAATTGACCTGCGTTTTCAGGAGCGTTCCATGGAGATCAAGCGGGACAAAAGGTCCTATCACCTGGACTCTAGTTTGTTCAAAACAGGTACCTCGCCTTCCTCCTCCGAGGCCATGGAGGTAGACCATGTAAGTTTGGCCACCCGCCGCCGGGAGGCACGTCGCAAGGAGGGAAGCTGTTACTACTGCGGTAGTTCTGAACATTTGATCCATTTCTGTCCTAAAAAGTCGGGAAACTCCAGTGCCTAGGTTCGGTAGGAGGGGCCAACCTAGGTAGAGAACAGTCCTCTCCCTCTTTACACATCTCAGTCTCCGTGTCCTATGGAGCAATAAAATTCTCCGAACATTGTCTACTGGATTCTGGAGCTGCAGGGAACTTCATCCAGCAGGCGGTTGTGGATCGTTACCGCTTACCAGTCCAGCGTCTTCCTGATCCGTTGCAGGTGACCGCTGTGGATGGCAAACCACTGACCGAGCCCGTCCAGTTTCAAACCAAGTTGGTGGAACTCCGGGTAGGTCTAATGCATGCTGAACGAATGCGATTTTATGTATATCCCGGTTTGTCCCATCCCATGCTTTTAGGTTTACCTTGGCTCCAGATGCATGAACCAGTCCTTAATTGGAAAACTGGAGAAGTTCTGCGTTGGGGAGATATCTGCATGAATCGTTGCTTAACCCGGATTCAACCTGTTTCGCCTCCAGTCCAGCCTGATACCCTGCCAGGGTTGCCTTCCGCCTATTGGTCCTTCTCTGACGTCTTTGGGAAAAAGGAGGCTGAGAGACTACCTCCACACAGGTCGTATGACTGTCAGATAGAGCTTCTTCCTGGAGTATCTCCTCCTCGCGGGAGAGTTTATCCCCTTTCACAGGCAGAGACTCAGGCCATGTCGGACTACATCCAAGAGAATCTGGCTAGAGGATTTATCCGAAAGTCTTCGTCACCGGCAGGAGCTGGATTCTTCTTTGTGAAGAAGAAGGATGGATCCTTGCGGCCCTGTATCGACTATCGGGGTCTAAATCAGATCACGGTAAAAAACAGGTATCCATTACCTCTTATTTCAGAGCTGTTTGATCGTCTCCGAGGGGCCAAGATCTTTACCAAATTGGATCTCAGAGGGGCCTACAACCTGATCCGAGTCAGAGAGGGAGACGAATGGAAAACAGCCTTCAACACCCGTGACGGCCACTATGAATACCTGGTAATGCCATTTGGCCTAAGCAATGCACCTGCGGTCTTTCAGGAATTTGTTAATGACATTTTCAGGGACTTGCTCTATACTTGTGTCGTGGTCTACCTGGACGATATTTTGATTTTCTCTGCAGACTTGGCGTCACACCGGAGGCAAGTACGCCTGGTCTTACAAAGACTGAGAGAGAACAGGCTATATGCCAAATATGAGAAATGCCTCTTTGAGCAGTCTTCCTTGCCTTTCCTTGGGTACATTGTATCTTCCACAGGATTAAAGATGGATCCGGAGAAGTTGTCTGCAGTTCTCAACTGGCCTCGTCCGTCTGGGCTAAAAGCCATACAACGGTTCCTAGGGTTCGCCAATTACTACAGGCAATTCATTCCACACTTTTCCACCCAAGTGGCTCCTATCACAGCCTTAACCCGGAAAGGTGTAAACTCTAAGGAATGGTCCTCCGAGGCAGAAGAGGCCTTTGTTTCTCTCAAAAAAGCCTTCGCTTCCGCACCAGTTCTCCATCGTCCTAATTCGAATGAGCAATTTTTTCTTGAGGTTGACGCTTCTTCCATAGGTGCAGGAGCAGTTCTCACCCAGAAGTCGTCTACCGGGCGGATGATCTCGTGTGGTTTTTTTTCCAAGGTTTTTTCTCCTGCAGAAAGGAACTACTCTGTCGGTGATCGCGAACTGTTGGCCATCAAATTGGCTCTGCAAGAATGGAGACATCTTCTTGAGGGAGCTCATCACCAGGTAATCATATTCACCGACCATAAAAACCTTGCCTATCTCCAATCTGCTTTAAGACTGAATCCCCGTCAGGCCCGTTGGGCATTATTTTTTGCCTGTTTCAATCTTGTACTTCATTTCCGTCCAGCTGACAAGAACATCAACTCAGACGCACTCTCTAGAGCCTTTTTGCCTCCTGAACTGGAGGAAGAACCTCAGCACATTATTGAACCTTCTAAGTTAGTCTCTGTTGCCTCCACTGATCTGGCCCGGCTTCCTCCAGGGAAGACTCTTGTGTCCGCTTCTGATCGTAGTCGTGTTCTGCGCTGGGGTCATTCTTCTAAGTTGGCTGGCCATGCTGGTCAGAAAAAGACGCAGCAACTCATCTCCCGTTATTACTGGTGGCCTACCATGGGCAAGGATATCCAGGAGTTCGTCGCAGCCTGTCCTTCAAGTGCCCGTAACAAAACTGTTAAACATCTACCAGCCGGCAGGCTTCTGCCTCTTCCGATTTCGTCCGCTCCCTGGCAGCACATCGCGATGGATTTCATCACGGATCTTCCCATTTCTTCTGGCTGCTCAGTGGTATGGGTTGTGGTGGACCGCTTCTCTAAAATGGCCCACTTCGTTCCGCTATCTGGTCTCCCGTCTGCTCCAGAACTGGCCGCTCACTTCATTCAGCACATCTTCCGTCTACATGGATTTCCTCTCCACATCGTGTCCGACAGGGGCGTCCAGTTCACCTCTAAGTTCTGGAGAGGACTCTGTAAAATGGTAAAAATTGAACTAGATTTTTCTTCTGCATGCCATCCCCAGTCTAATGGGCAAGTGGAGAGGATCAATCAAATCCTGGCTGGATACCTGCGTCACTTCATCAACGCTCATCATAATTACTGGGTAGAATT
Source organism: Oophaga sylvatica (assembly GCA_033576555.1). Lineage (NCBI taxonomy): Eukaryota > Metazoa > Chordata > Amphibia > Anura > Dendrobatidae > Oophaga > Oophaga sylvatica. Next base: position 196,567 of record JARQOD010000086.1, read on the forward strand.
ACTGCCCTGGGCGGAATTCTCCTACAACAACCAAGTAAGTGAATCTTCTGGAAAGTCTCCCTTTCAGATTGTGTTTGGACTCCAACCGGGAATTCCTCTTCCTATCTCTGGATTGTCTGATGTTCCGGCAGTCGATACCTTGTCTAAGAATTTCTCGAACATTTGGAGAGAAACCAGGTCTGCTTTGGAGAAAGCCTCTCAACGTATGAAAACGCATGCGGACAAAAGACGTTTGGAGGCTCCCATCTTCTGTCCCGGAGACAAGGTATGGCTCTCCTCCAAGTACATCCATTTGAAGTTACCATCGTACAAATTGGGTCCCCGTTTCATTGGTCCCTTTGAAGTCTTGAGACAAATCAACCCGGTCTCTTACAAACTGAAATTGCCTAATTCTCTACGTGTACCTAACTCCTTTCATGTTTCCCTCCTCAAACCAGTAGTGTTGAGCTCCTTCTTTAAGGACCCGGGTACCACTCCGGATCCGGTTTCTGAGGATGATGTTTTTGAGGTAAAACATATCTTGGCCTCTAAGAAAGTAAGAGGTAGGATCTATTACCTGGTGGACTGGAGGGGTTTTGGTCCTGAGGAGAGGTCTTGGGAGCCTAGAGAACATCCAGGCTCCTCTTCTTCTTAAAAGATTTCACGCAGGCTTGAAAAAGAGGGGGGTAAAGAGAGGATACTTGTTATGTTTCGGTAGCTGAGGAGTGCAGGTAAAAAAGGCAATACACCAGAGAAGTTGGAATCTATGAGATTGCAGTACCCTGACTAACCACCACAACTAGAGGCAGCCGTGGAGCGTTCCTACGTTGGTCCTAGACACCTCGTCACAGCCTGAGAAACTAACTACACCTAAAGATAGAAAGAGGAAAGCTATCTGCCCCGGAGCAGAACCCCAAAGAACATAGAAAGCCCCCAAACATGTAATGGCGGTTAGACAAGATGAAATACTGACACAGACAGAAAATAGTATGAGCAAACGCTGGGGCCCAAACTACCTAAATAGAAAAGGATAGGAAGGGCACTTACTGCAATCCCAAAAAACCCTGAAAAGCACCAACTCTACTAATTTCAAAATCACCTGAGATCACACGACCTCTACCACCTAAATTAGTTCTCTGGTGTAACAAAATCAAAACAGCAGCCACTGAAAAAACTGGAAAAAGCAAAAGTACAAACATCAGTGGCTGAACTAAACTAGAGGGCAAAAGCCCCGGAGGGGACCCTGAAGGCCCCCACAGAAGTGCAGGACAAAATGCAAAAATCAAGCACAAAAACAAAAAGAAGAAAATGTCTTATCTGTTAGCAGGAGATGCAGACACGACACAGCAGGCTACAAAGGAAACAGGACTCAAGGATTGAGACCAGAACAATTGATCACCGGCAACCCTGATGGGAAGGCAACTCCCTTATATAAGACCAGTCAGTAACACCTGATTCCCACTCCTCACAATCCTCACTGGACAGTCCAGCACCGCCTGCAACCACCAGAGGGAGCCCCTGCTCAGAACTCATTTCAAGTCCATTCACAACAGATACTGTTACACTCGGTCCCCGCGCTGGCTCTGCACTCTCTCCTGGTCACTCACCTGTTCCTCTAGCTGTCCCTCTGCAGCAGTCTGCGCGCAGGCTGAGGTCTCCTGTCCCATCTGCTCCTCAGCGTCCTGTGTCCTCCTCCACTTCCTGGCACGCTGCTAGCAGGCCTCCAGATAGTTTGCTTACGACGCGAGGCCTCGCCCACCGTCTCTCTTAAAGGGACAGCGTGCATTTTTTGAAATAGCTAATTAACCTATGGCAGCGCACTCAGTACTATATCTGGTCACTCCACCATAAGGGGAGTGCCGGAGCAACGTGTTCTATCATTGCTACATCCGGTTCTGTTCCTGATCTGTCTGCGCTGCGTCTGCAGTCTCTGTGCTTCGCTTATACTATTTGTCTCCACAGATCATTGCTAACCTGTATCTGGCTAACCTGGACAATCTCGGTTATTACTGGCACAAGTGTCATCCCGTTCCGCCATCAGCCATCCGTACCCGTGGACTGTGACAAGGTCACTGAAGCCAGCCTGCCACCATCCATTCTGGACCAGGACCTTACTCAGCTCCGTCAAGAACCCTCCATGGACTCTGTATATACCTGTTATCCTTTTGGTCCCTCTGGGACAGCTGCCACGTGTCCGGGGTCTAACTGGAGGTAGCACCTGTGTCCTCCGGGTATTCCATTCTGGTCCTGTTCGAGGGACCTTACTACAGGTACTCGGGGCTCATTAGTCACGCCCCCTTCAGAGTCCCCCGGACCGCGGTCTCGAGGTTCCACATTAAAAAATAAAGAAGAATGTGAACTTCACCATCTCTGCCTCCGCTTCCATTCGTTACACTGGGGTTCCTGAGGAGGAACGATTTTCGTCGTCACTTGCTTCAGTGTGGAGAGGAGTGCTGAATAATCTGAGTACTATGGGGAACCGATACAAACGTATGGCTGATAGGAGGAGAGTGTCTGGTCCGGACCTAAGTGTGAACGATCGGGTATGGTTGTCTACCAAGAATATAAAACTTAAGGTTCCCTCCTGGAAACTGGGTCCCAGGTTCATCGGGCCATACAGGATCAGTTCTATAATTAATCCAGTGGCATTCCGTCTTGACCTCCCCCCTACGTTTAAAATTCACAATGTGTTCCACAGATCGTTGCTTAAGAGGTATGTGGCACCGGTGGATACCATCACCTTTACCTCCTCCTCCTGTGGTGGTCAATGGTAACTTGGAGTTTCAGGTGTCGAAAATCATCGATTCACGTCTGAATCGCCGGTCCCTTCAGTACCTGGTTCATTGGAAGGGGTATGGTCCTGAGGAGAGGACGTGGGTTCCTGCGTCGGATATTAACGCAGACCGATTAATTCGGGCCTTCCACACAACTCACCCAGATAAACCTGGCCCTGAGGGTCCGGAGGCCCCTCGTAGAAGGGGGGTACTGTCACGGGTGTGTCGCCACAAAGATCGTCGCGATTACACAACCTGACTTCTCACAGCTGAGTTTTTGGTGCTTGGTGTTTGTCGGCAGTGAGGGAGTTAATTCTCCCTCTCTCTGTGCTAGACGAGGCCCAGCCTCGCCCAGCTGCAGTTAATGCTGCACTAATGAGATTCCTTCAAATACCTGCCAGTCTGCTAGGGAAGTGTCGGTGAAAGCATTCATGCAGACCAGCAGAGCAGATCGTAGTATTGTGAAGTCTGAAGTGAAGAGTACCTGGTGTGGTTTTCTCCCCTCCTCGCTTTATTATTTATCTCCTTACCCGTTGTTGTAGAGTGAGTTTTGTATGCAAGGTGGTCTTTTATTTTACCCCTTGTACTGTCTCGTTCGTCTTATACTGTGTGTAGGCATTTACCTTCCCGTTCCCTGTGGTGGTGATCAGGGTCCTTCTCAGGACTAGATTACAGAGGGTCAGGGATTCACAGGAGATAGGGTTATGCTGGCGGCCTGGACCTCTGTACCATCAACAGTACCTCCAGGTAGAGGGATTAGTCAGGGCCCCAGCTTAGGGTCAGCATAGACCCCGGACCTCCTGTATACAGTGACAGCGTGACAGTGGCTTTGGTTTACCTGTTGCTTTTCTCAGTTTTCTGCCTTGCTGGAGTTAGTTCAGCCGGGCCCCCTTGCGGGGACCTGTGCTGGACTCTGTGTTCATTTGCCACAGCCTGCTTCAGTCTTTTTTATGGTTCTAGTTCCCTGTTATTTCAGTATCTGTTGTTTTGCTTCCAGTTACACCAGAGTTCTGATTTAGCGGGGGAGAGGCCGTGTGGTCTCAGTATTTTGGCATATCAGACGTGTTGGAGTTTTTCTAGGGTTTTTTGCTAGATTGCAGACAGTATCCTTTTCTGTCCTGTTCTATCTAGACAGCCTGGGCCCCAGCATTTGCTTACTCTATTTTCTGTCTGTGTTTGTGCTTCATCTGCCTCTGTAAGGTTCTATGTATATATTCCTGAAACTCAGTTTGTTCGTCAGCCATTTTACTTTCTGTCTAGTTTCCAGCTTGCATGTTCCCGCCCTGATTCTCTCCTTTGCTTCTTAAGCAGCCACAGCTGAGCAATCAGTGCTTCAGAATCTAGCCTGCAGTGAACCTGTGACTTGACTCCTGTAAGCCTTGGACCTTGTACTCCAGCTATTCCTACTGAGGAACTCTGAACCCTGCTCTTTGAAAGACCCACGTTTGCATGGACTTACGGTAACAGAGAAGAAGATCCTGAATCTGTATTGGAGAGTGATTGCTGAGCTTGATTACTCTGGCCTGCTGTGTCTCCTGTTTCTGTGTCTGCAAACTGTGTGACTATTTCTGCCAACTTGTATGAAGTAATACAGGACTTTTCTATATCAAACCTGTGTCTCATGTATGTTCATCGCACCCAAGCACAAGACGCTATATGAACTGTACTACATACATTACAAGATTCTGAAGCCAAAACGTTAGTGTCTGCTGGGTCTGGAAGGCTGTGTCTGCTGTACTGTGGATATCAGACGTCCGGTTGTACTTTCTGTGATGACAGTGGTTGTGACTTCTCACAACCATTCCAGGTGAGCAATTCCCTTAAGTTTTTTCTTTTTTGCAGTGTTACCACAGGTAAACACTATTGTTTTTTTTTTCTCCTTTCTTTTCTCTTTTTTTTTCTGCACATGCTTCACAATTTCCCACTGAACGATCTAAGGTGCTTACTATAATTATGTTGCTTACCAACAAGGCTTTAATGTGGGCAAACCCTCTGATTGAGACTGAGGATGATTGTTTGAATCACCTTGATGATTTTATTTCAGCCATGGGACAGGTGTTTGATGACCCCAATCGAGGTGCAACAGCTGAAGCAGCCATGTTAGCTTTGCGCCAAGGTAAGCACTCGGTAGCTGAATATGCCTTGGATTTCAGGAGATGGGCCCTTGATACCACCTGGGACAGTTCCGCCAAAAAATCTATTTTTCGAAAGGGGTTATCTCCACTGATTAAGGATGAACTTGCTCGTGCCGACCCTCCCACTGCGTTAGGTGACTTTATTAACTACTGCATCCGTATTGATACTCGTCTGACTGAACGCAGGCAAGAGAGATGGTTCGAAAGCAATCGTACTAACCTTTTCCTACCTTCCTCTCCAGCTAAGGAACCTTTGAGTAGGATTACACGGGAACCTGAACCTGAACCCATGCAGGTAGACTCTTTACAACGACGGGTTAGTGATGCACGCAAGGAACATCGTTTTAAGGAGAATCTATGTTTCTATTGTGGTAAGTCAGGGCACTTCATTATAAACTGCCCCAGCCGTTCTCGTAAGACTACTGCAGCACTCATTCATTGTGAGTGTTGCGAGAGGGGATCTGTCAGGTCCGAGCCTCAGGCTCCAGAGAGATCTGCAGCAACAGATCTTGATTTCTCGGACTTAAACTCCGTTACCTCTGAGGACGTTGACTGTGTAAACGCTGCCATTTTTCAAGTTTCCTCAGCGGTGTCCCAGCTGAGTTGTAAGAAAAACAATTCTCATTGCTTTCTTTCCATCAAACTCTGGGTTGACTCAGCTTGGGTGTCTAGCTCTGCTATGATCGACTCAGGGGCAAGTGGAAATTTTATGGATGTCTCCTTTGCTCTGAAACAGGGAATACGTTCAGTGAAGAAGGCTACTCCAGTACAGATGGAAACTGTGGATGGCTCCCTGCTGACCTCTGGACCAGTGGATCAGGAAACAGAGCCTTTGAGGGTTCTTATGGGTAAAGATCATCAAGAGAAACTGTCCTTTATGCTTATCTCTTCTCCCCACTTTCCCATTATTCTAGGGCTACCATGGCTGCAGGCTCAGAATCCTACCATTAACTGGGAGACCAAGGAATTACACTTTCCAGAGAAACAGATGAGTCCAAAAGTTTCAGCTTGCTCTGTTCCTAAAGGAATCATGTCAGTCCCTGAACTACCAGCTGTATACCAGGACTATGTGGATTTATGTGACAAGAAGAACGCTGACCAGCTTCCTCCTCACCGTCCATATGATTGTCCAATTGAATTATTGCCTGGAGCAGAGATACCTTTTGGTAAGATCTACCCCCTGGCGGGGCCCGAGCTAAAGGCTTTAAAGGATTACATAGATGAAAATCTAGCCAAGGGCTTCATACGCCCTCTTCATCTCTTGCAGGTGCACCCATCTTCTTTGTAAAGAAGAAAGATGGATCTCTGAGACTATGCGTAGACTATAGGGAACTCAATAAGGTTACTATTAGAAACCGTTATCCATTGCCTTTAATCCCTGAGTTATTGGAGAGAGTGCGACATGCCAAAATTTTTTCTAAACTAGATCTTCGTGGGGCCTATAACTTAGTCCGTATTAGACCTGGGGATGAATGGAAGACTGCATTCAGGTCACGCTATGGACACTTTGAATATCTAGTTATGCCTTTTGGTCTGAGTACCGCCCCAGCCACTTTCCAACACTTGGTGAATGACATTTTCAGGGATCTCCTAGATACATTCGTGGTAATTTATTTGGATGATATTCAAATTTTTTCTAACTCCACAGAGGAACATCATGGACATGTGAGAATGGTCTTGGAACGTCTAAGACAAAATCATCTTTACATCAAACTTGAAAAGTGTGAATTCCATAGGACCGAAATTCAATTTCTGGGGTATGTACTGTCTACACAAGGAATTAGTATGGATGGAAGCAAAACCCAAGCCATCAAGGATTGGCCAAGTCCTAGAAATGTGAAGGAGGTACAGCACTTCATCGGGTTTGCCAACTTCTATAGACGTTTCATTAGAAATTTCTCTGAGGTAGTGTCACCTATCACTCAACTTACCCGGAAAGAGTCTAGGTTTTCCTGGACTCCCCAAGCCCAGGAAGCATTTTCCCGTCTAAAAGATAAATTTACCACTGCACCTATCCTAGTACATCCCAACCCCGAGCTTGCCTTCATAATAGAGGTGGATGCTTCAGACTGTGCCGTTGGAGCTATACTCTCTCAGAGAACAGGTGAGAAGAATGTCTTGCATCCCTGTGCCTTCTTTTCCCAGCAGTTGTCTTCGGCTGAGAGGAACTACGATGTGGGCAATAGAGAGTTGTTGGCCATTATTGCCGCCTTCAAAGAATGGAGACACCTTCTTCAGGGAGCTGCACAGCAAATAGTCGTCCTGACAGACCATCGTAACCTTGAGTTTATCAGGTCGGCTAAGTGCCTGACTCCTCGCCAGGCTCGCTGGAATCTTTTCTTAAACCAATTTAATTTTATCATCTCTTATAGACCAGGATCGCGCAATGGAAAGGCTGATGCACTCTCTAGGATTTACTCAGCAGAGACACGTCCAATTACTCCTCCTAAGACTATTCTTCCTGACTCTAGATTCCTAGGAGTAATTCATAATCAAGACCTACTTAAGGACATCAAGGAAGCATACCATGCGGATTCCTTTTTGGCACAACCCCCAAGGGACGTAAGTCTTGTCTTTAAGAATGGTGTGTGGATTCAGGGACAACGCCTGTATATTCCTGAAACAGTCAGATTGAGAGTATTGCAACTCATTCACGATTTCAAGATAGCTGGGCATAGAGGAATTCTAAAGACACAGGAATTTCTTTCTCGTTTCTTTTGGTGGCCCACTTGCAGGAAGGATGTTTTGAATTATGTCACTTCATGTGAGGTCTGTGCAAGATGCAAAACACCTCGCTCCTCACCAACTGGTCTGTTACAGCCTCTTCCCACCCCGTCCCGCCCGTGGGGATCCATTTCTATGGACTTCATTGTGGAGTTACCAACCTCTCAGGGGAAGAACACCATTCTAGTGGTGGTTGACCGTCTAACAAAGGCAGCTCATTTTATCCCTAATGTCGGCTTACCCACTGCAAAACAGACATCAGATTTGATGATTAAAGATGTGTTTCGCTTACATGGAGTACCGGATGAGGTTATTTCGGATCGAGGGGTGCAATTCACTTCTAGGTTTTGGCAAAATTTCTGTGCAGCATTGGACATTAAAGTAAACCTTTCTTCTGCTTTTCATCCCCAGACTAATGGACAGACCGAACGAACCAATCAGACCCTGGAGCAGTATCTCCGCTGCTTTATCTGCCACCTACAGGATGATTGGGTGGATCTACTTCCATTAGCTGAGTTCTCTTATAACAACTCTCAGAGTGCCTCCACTAAACAGTCTCCTTTTTACTCTAATCTAGGTTATCATCCTAACATTCTACCACGATTTCCCATAGAAACGCCTTTACCAGCAGTGGCTGAAAGAATCACGTCTTTACAGAAGAATATGGATCTTCTAAAGGAGAATCTGGAATCGGCTCAGGAAAGGTACAAGAAAGCAGCAGATAAATTTCGTAAACCTGCACCAGCTTTCAAGGTAGGAGACCTGGTCTGGCTGTCAACCAGAAATCTTAAGTTAAGGATTCCATCGTCTAAGTTGGGACATAAGTACATTGGACCCTATAAAATCAGTAAAATTATAAGTGCCGTTGCTTGTCGTCTTCAACTGCCCAGAACTATGAGAATCCACCCTGTCTTTCATGTATCCCTACTAAAGGCTGCGACACCCAATACGTTTCCTGGACGTTCTTCTCCTTGCCCTGACCCAGTGCTAGTCGATGGTCAGGAAGAATTTGTGGTGGAAAGGATTTTAGATTCCAGGTTGTATAGAAATCAGTTACAATATCTGATTAAATGGCAGGGCTACCCAGTGGAGGACAACTCATGGGAACCGGTCAATAACGTTAATGCTCCTCGCTTGCTCCGTCAGTTTCATCAGAGGTACCCAGACAAGCCTGGTCTGAGGTCATCCGGAGGTTGTCCTTAAGGGGGGAGTAATGTAAGGTTCTATGTATATATTCCTGAAACTCAGTTTGTTCGTCAGCCATTTTACTTTCTGTCTTGCTGCAGCTATCTTGCCCTCAGTCAAAATGGAGTTTCCAGCTTGCATGTTCCCGCCCTGATTCTCTCCTTTGCTTCTTAAGCAGCCACAGCTGAGCAATCAGTGCTTCAGAATCTAGCCTGCAGTGAACCTGTGACTTGACTCCTGTAAGCCTTGGACCTTGTACTCCAGCTATTCCTACTGAGGAACTCTGAAGCACTTGTGGACTCTGAACCCTGCTCTTTGAAAGACCCACGTTTGCATGGACTTACGGTAACAGAGAAGAAGATCCTGAATCTGTATTGGAGAGTGATTGCTGAGCTTGGATTACTCTGGCCTGCTGTGTCTCCTGTTTCTGTGTCTGCAAACTGTGTGACTATTTCTGCCAACTTGTATGAAGTAATACAGGACTTTTCTATATCAAACCTGTGTCTCATGTATGTTCATCGCACCCAAGCACAAGACGCTATATGAACTTTACTACATACATTACAGCCTCACCGTTAATATATGTTTGGGGGCTATCTATTTCTTTGGGGCTCTACTCCGGGGCAGTTAGCCTTCCCCTTTCTCTCTGTAGGCTTAGTTAACTCTTTGGCTGTGCCAAGGAGTCTAGGGCATCGTAGGTCCGTCCCATGGCTAATTCTAGCTGTGTTGTCAGTTTAGAGTTCTGCAATCCGCTAAGTTACCAACCTCTCTGGTGTCTGGTTGCCTAGTCCATGTTTTCCTGTTATCCTGCACGGCGACCCTCAGGACTGGGCCTTTTCCCTGACACCTGGGGATCCTGTTTTGGCTAGTGTGGATGCGTTTTTTCAGGCTCTGGGGTTGTTGTATGATGAACCTAATGTTATTGATCAAGCTGAGAAAACCTTACTGGCATTGAACCAGGGTCAGGAAGCGGCAGAGTTATATTGTCAGAAATTCAGAAAGTGGGCAGTCCTTACTAAATGGGACGATGATGCCCTAGCGTCTCTTTTTCAGAAAGGTCTGGCAGAGACCGTAAATGATGCAATGGTTGGATTTCCTGTCCCCTCTGGTCTCAATGACTATGTCTTTAGCCATTCAGATTGACAGACGTTTACGTGAACATAAAACTATGCGAGAGGTGGTGTTGCCTTTTGAGCGAACCTCTGAGCCCATGCAGTGTGTTTGGGTTATTTTTGGGGCTCAACGTCAGGAATTTAGAAGGCGTTATAACTTGTGCTTCTATTGTGGTGACGCCTCTCATACTATTTCCGTCTGCCCTAAGCGGGGAAAACGCTTTGCTCGCTCTTTTGTTTTGGGCAATGTACAGCCTAAATTCCTCTTAACCCCTCTCTGACATTAGACGTACTATCCCGTCCATAAAACCCGTGCCATTCTGCCCATGGACAGGATAGTACGTCATAGGCGATCAGCTGCGCTCCTGAGGGGAGCGCAGCTAATCGCCGCCGGGTGTCAACTGATTATCACAGGTGACACCCGTGACTGTGTGTCAGGAGCGGTCACGGACCGCTCACGGCACATTAACCCCTAGCACACCGCGATCAAACATGATCGCGGTGTACTGGGGGCACAGGGGAGGATCGCGCAGGGTGGGGGCTCCCTGCGCGCCCCCCTGAGACCCTCAGACCAGCGCGATGTGATCGCGCTGTTCTGAGGGCTTCCTCCCTCCCAGGACCCAGATCCAAGATGGCGCCGGGGTCCTGGAGGGAGGCGGCTTCCTCAGTGCCTGCTGAGAGCAGGCACTGAGAAGCCTGCAGCTATGCCTGAGCGATCGCTGGTGTGACAGAGTGCTGTGCACACTGTCACACCAGCGATTTGATAAAATACAGTGATGTCCCACCCTGGGACAAAGTAAAAAAGTTAAAAAAATAAAAATAAACATGTTATAAAAAAAAAATCCAAAATAAATAAAAAAAAAAAAAAAATATTCCCCAATAAATTCATTTCTTCCTGTAAATAAAAAAAACAAAACAATAAAAGTACACATATTTGGTATCGCCGCGTCCGTAACGACCCCCCCTATAAAACTGTCCCACAAGTTAACCCCTTTAGTGAACACCTTAAAAAAAAAAAAAAAAACAAAGCAAAAAATCAATGCTTTATCATCATACCGCCGAACAAAAAGTGGAGTAACGCGCGATAAAAAAGACCGATATAAATAACCATGGTACCGCTGAAAACGTCATCTTGTCCCGCAAAAAACGTGCTGCCATACAGCATCATCAGCAAAAAAATAAAAAAGTTATAGCTCGCAGAATAAAGCGATGCAAAAATAATTATTTTTTATATAAAATTGTTTTTATTCTATAAAAGCGCCAAAACATAAAAAAATGATATAAATGAGGTATCGCCATAATCGTACTGACCCGAAGAATAAAACTGCTTTATCAATTTTACCACACGCGGAACAATAAAAACGCCTCCCCCAAAAGAAATTCATGAATTGCTGATTTTTGTTCATTCTAACCTCCCAAAAATCGAAATAAAAAGCGATCAAAAAATGTCACCTGCTCAAAAATAGTACAAATAAAAACGTCAACTCGTACCGCAAAAAATAAGACCTCACATGACTCTGTGGGCCAAAATATGCAAAAATTATAGCTCTCAAAATGTGGCGATGCAAAAACTATTTTTGCAATAAAAAGCGTCTTTTAGCGTGACAGCTGCCAATCATAAAAACCCGCTATAAATAGTAAATCAAACCCCCCTTTATCACCCCCTTAGTAAGGGAAAAATAATAAAATTAAAAAAATGTATTTATTTCCATTTTCCCATTAGGGTTAGGGTTAGGGTTGCGGCTAAAGTTAGGGTTAGGGTTGGCGCTAAAGTTAGGATTAGGGCTAGGGTTGGGATTAGGGGTGTGTTAGGGTTAGGTTTGTGGTTAGGGTTGGGACTAGGGTTAGGGGTGTGTTGGGGTTAGGGTTGGAGTTAGAATTGGGGGGTTTCCGCTGTTTAGGCACATCAGGGGCTCTCCAAATGTGACATGGCGTCTGATCTAAATTCCAGCCAATTCTGCGTTGAAAAAGTCAAACGGTGCTCCTTCACTTCTGAGCTCTGCCATGCGTCCAAACAGTAGTTTATCCCCACATATGGGGTATCAGCGTACTCTGGACCCCAAGAGTTATTGTGCAATTTGTCCTATTTCTTCTGTTACCCTTGGGAAAATAAAAAACTGGGGGCGAAAATATCATTTTTGTACAAAAAAAAATTATTTTTTTGTTTTTACGGCTGTACATTATAAACTTCTGTGAAGCACTTGGGGCTTCATAACGCTCACCACACACCTAGATAAGTTCCTTGTGGGGTCTATTTTCCAAAATGGGGTCACTTGTTGGGGATTTCCACTGTTTAGGCGCATCAGGGGCTCTCCAAATGCGACATGACGCCCCCAGACCATTCCATCAAAGTCTGCAATCCAAAACGTCACTACTTCCCTTCCGAGCCCCAACGTGTACCCATACAGTAGTTTTCTCCCACATATTGGGTATCAGTGTACTCAGGACAAATTGGGCAACAACTTTTGGGGTCCAATTTCTCCTGTTACCCTTGTAAAAATAAAATATTGGGGGCGAAAAAATCATTTTTGCAAAAAAAAAAAAAGATTTTTTATTTTTACGGCTGTGCGTTATAAACTTCTGTGAAGCACTTCGGGGTTCAAAGTGCTCACCACACATCTAGATAAGTTCCTTGTGGGGTCTATTTTCCAAAATGGGGTCACTTGTGGGGGGTTTCCACTGTTTAGGCGCATCAGGGGCTCTCCAAATGCGACATGACGCACCCAGACCATTCCATCAAAGTCTGCAATCCAAAATGTCACTACTTCCCTTCCGAGCCCTGTCGTGCGTCCATACAGTAGTTTTCTCCCACATATTGGGTATCAGCGTACTCAGGACAAATTGGAAAACAACTTTTGGGGTCCAATTTCTCCTGTTACCCTTGTGAAAATAAAATATTGGGGGCGAAAAAATCATTTTTGTAAAAAAAAAAAGAATTTTTATTTTTACGGCTGTGCGTTATAAACTTCTGTGAAGCACTTCGGGGTTCAAAGTGCTCACCACACATCTAGATAAGTTCCTTGTGGGGTCTATTTGCCCAAATGGGGTCACTTGTGGGGGGTTTCCACTGTTTAGGTGCATCAGGGGCTCTCCAAATGTGACATGACGCCCCCAGACCATACCATCAAAGTCTGCAATCCAAAACGTCACTACTTCCCTTCCGAGCCCCGACGTGTGCCCATACAGTACTTTTCGCCCACATATTGGGTATCAGTGTACTCTGGACAAATTGGACAACAACTTTTGCATTCCAATTTCTTCTGTTACCCTTGTGAAAATAAAATATTGGGGGCGAAAAAATCATTTTTGTAAAAAAAAAAAAAAAAGATTTTTTATTTTACGGCTGTACGTTATAAACTTTAGTGAAACACCTGGGGGTTCAAAGTTCTCACCACACATCTAGATAAGTTCCTTGAGGGGTCTAGTTTCCAAAATGGTGTCATTTATGGGGGTTTCCACTGTTTAGGCAGATCAGGAGCTCTCCAAACACGACATGGCGTCCAGCCAATTCTGCGTTGAAAAAGTCAGACAGCGCTCCTTCCCTTCCAAACTCTGCCATGCACCCAAACAGTGGTTTACCTCCACATATGGGGTATCAGCGCACTCAGGACAAATTGCACAATAACTTTTGGAGTCTTGTTACCCTTGGAAAAATAAAAATTGGGGTGAAAAGATCATTTTTGTGGAAAAAATATGATTTTTAAATTTTACGGCTCTACGTTATAAACTTGTGTGAAGCACTTGGGGGTTCAAATTGCTCATCAAAAATCTAGATAAGTTCCTTAGGGGGTCTAGTTTCCCAAATGGGGTCATTTGTGGGGGGTTTCCACTGTTTAGGCACATCAGGGGCTCTCCAAATGCAACATGGCATCCAAACTCAATTCCAGCCAATTTTGGTTGGAAAAAGTCAAATGGTGCTCCTTCCATTCCGAGCTCTGCCGTGCGCCCAAACAGTGGTTCCCCCCCACATATGGGGTATCAGCGTACTCAGGACAAATTGTACAACAACTTATGTGGTCCAATTTCTCCTGTTACCCTTGGGAAAATAAAAAATTAGTGACTAAAAGATAATTTTTGTGGGAAAAAAATAGGATTTTTTATTTTCATGCCCGGGCATTATAAACTTGTGTGAAGCACTTGGGGGTTCAAAGTGCTCACCAAAGATCTAGATAAGTTCCTTAGGGGGTCTAGTTTCCAAAATGGGGTCACTTGTGGGGGGTTTCCACTGTTTAGGCTCATCTGGGGCACTGCAAACGGAACATGACCCCCATTAACGTCTGCATTCCAAAACGTTACTACTTCCTTTCCAAGCCCTTCCGTGCGCCCAAACAGTTTCCCCCCCCACATATGGGGTATCAGCGTACTCAGGACACATTGGACAACAACTTTTGGGGTCCAATTTCCTTGGGAAAATTCAAAAATTTGGGACTAAAAAATCATTTTTGTGGAAAATTGATTTTTTTTTTTCACACCCAGGCTTTATAAACTTTTGTGAAACACTTGAGGGTTCAAAGTGCTCACAACAGATCTAGATAAGTACCTTAGGGGGTCCAGTTTCCAAAATGGTGTCACTTGTGGGGGGTTTCCACTGTTTAGGCGCATCAGGGGCTCTCCAAACGCGACATGGCATCCAATCTAAATTCCAGCCAATTTTAGTTTGAAAAAGTAAAACGTCGCTCCTTCCCTTACGAGCACTGCCGTGTGCCCAAACAGTGGTTTTCCCCCACATATGGGGTATTGGCGTACTCAGGAGAAATTGCATAACAACCTTATCTGTCCATTTTCTCCTTTTACCCTTGTGAAAATAAAAAAAAAGTTTGTAAAAGATCATTTTTGTGGCTAAAAAGTAAAATATTCATTTTTTCCTTCCACGTTGCTTTAGTTACTGTGAAGCACCTGAAGGGTTAATAAACTTCTTGAATGTGGTTTTGAGTACCTTGAGGGGTGCAGTTTTTAGAATGGTGTCACTTTTGGGTATTTTCTGCCATATAGACCCCTCAAAGTGACTTCAAATGTGAGGTGGTCCCTAAAAAAAATGGCTTTGTAAATTTTGTTGTAAAAATGAGAAATCGCTGGTCAACTTTTAACCCTTATAACTTCCTAAGAAAAAAAAATTTTGGTTCCAAAATTGTTCTGATGTAAAGTAGACATGTGGGAAATGTTATTTCTTAACTATTTTGTGTGATATATTTCTCTGTTTTAAGGGAATAAAAATTCAAAGTTTGAAAATTGCAAAATTTTAAAAATTTTCGCCATATTTGCGTTTTTTTCAAAAATAAACGCAAGTTATATCGAAGAAATTTTACCACTAACATGAAGTACAATATGTCACGAGAAAACAATCTCAGAATCGCGAAGATCCGTTGAAGCGTTCCAGAGTTATAACCTCATAAAGAGACAGTGGTCAGAATTGTAAAAATTGGCCCGGTCATTAACGTGCAAACCACCCTTGGGGGTGAAGGGGTTAATGGTTACCTTGATCTGCTCCTTATCTTCATTTTCTGCTAAGGCTTTTGTTGATTCAGGAGCAGCCCTGAACCTGATGGATTTTGACTTTGCCAAATGTTCTGGTTTTCCCATCATACCCTGCGGACTCCGATTCCTTTGAGGGGTATTGATGCTACCACTTTGGCGGAGAATAAACCCCAATTTTGGACCCAGGTGATAATGCGTGTAGCCCCGGACCACCAAGAGAATTGCAAATTTTTGCTGTTACATAATTTACATGACATTATTGTACTGGGTTTTCCTTGGTTGCAGACCCATAATCCTGTTTTGGATTGGAAGTCTGTGTCTGTGGCCAGTTGGGGTTGTCAATGTGTTCATGGTGACACTCCTGTGTTTTCTACCTCTCCCCAGCCTCAGGAGATCCCCGGCTATTTGGCTGATATTTCTGATGTGTTTAGTGAGAGTAAGTCTGCATCCTTACCTCCTCACAGGAGTTATGATTGTGCGATTGAGTTAGTGCCCGGTTGTCAATTTGTCTGTACCTGAGCATGATGTTATGCGATCTTATATCAAAGAATCTTTGGAGAAGGGTCATATCAGCCCGTCCTCTTCACCTTTAGGTCCCGGCTATTTCTTTGTGGCCAAGAAGGATGGCTCATTGAGGCCATGTATTGACTATCGTCTCCTTAATAAGATCACTGTTAAATATCAATATCCGTTATCCCTGATTTCCGATTTATTCTCCAGAGTGAAAGGTGCCAGTTGGTTTACCAAGCTTGACCTTAGGGGGGCGTATAACCTTATTCGCATCAAGCACGGTGATGAATGGAAGATGGCATTTAATACCCCTGAGGGGCATTTTGAGTACCTAGTGATGCCTTTTGGGCTTATTAATGCTCCTTCCGTCTTCCAATCTTTCATGAACAATATTTTCCGGGATTTTGTGGACAAGTTTTTGATTGTTTATTTGGATGATATTTAGATTTTTTCCAATGGCTGGGATTCTCATGTGGAACATGTTCGGACTATATTCCGGATTTTGAGAGAGAATGCATTGTATGTGAAGGGATCAAAATGTCTCTTTGGCGTACAGAAGGTTTCGTTTTTGGGATTCATTTTGTCCCCGTCTGCCATTGAAATAGACCGGGTCAAGGTTCAGGCCATTTCTGATTGGGTTCAGCCCACTTCCTTGAAGGCTCTTCAGAAATTTTTGGGTTTTGCTAATTTTTATCGTAAATTAATAAGTAATTTTTCTGATATTGTGAAACCACTGACTGATTTGACCAAAAAGGGTTCTGATGTGGTGAATTGGTCTCCAGAGGCAGGTTCTGTGTTTCAGGAGCTTAAGCGGTGATTCACTTCCGCTCCTGTTCTATGGCAGCCTGATGTTTCTCTACCATTTCAGGTGGGGATAGATGCTTCTGAGATTGGTGCAGGAGCCGTTTTGTCCAAAGGGATCCTGTAACCTCTAAGATTAACTCTTGTGACTTCTCTCGAAAATTTTCCCCAGCTGAACGTAATTATGATGTGGGGAATCGGGAATAATTGGCTATGAAGTGGGCGCTTGAAGAGTGGAGACATTGGTTGGAGGGAGCCAAACATCAAGTTGTGGTCCTGTAAGGTTCTTTGTACATGTTTCTTGAAACTCAGTTTTTCCGTCGGCCATTTTGCTTTCTGTCTTGCTGCAGCTATCTTGCCCTCAGTCAATATGGAGTTTCCAGCTTTCATGTTCCCGCCCTGATTCTCTCCCTCTTGCTTCTTAAGCAGCCTCAGCTGAGCAATCAGTGCTTCAGAATCAAGCCTGCATTGAGCCTGTGACCTGACTCCTGGAAAACCTTGGACTTTGTACTCCAGCTATTTCCTACTGAGGAACTTTGGAACACTTGTGGACTCTGGAAACCTGCTATTTGATAAATCCACGTTTGCATGGAATTACGGTAACAGAGAAGAGATCCTGAACCTGTTGTGGAGAGTTATTGCTGAGCTTAAGTTACTCTGGCCTGCTGTGTCTCCTGCTTCTGTACCTGCAAACTGTGTGACCATTTTTGCCACTTGTATGAAGTAATACAAGTCATTTCATATCAACCTATGTCTCATGTGTTTTCCTCGCACCCAAGCACAAGACGCTATATGAACTGTACACCATACATTACAAGATTCTGAAGCCAAACGTTAGTGTCTGCTGGGTCTGGGAAGGCTGTGTCTGCTGTGACTGTGGATATCAGATGTCCGGTTATACTTTCTGTGATGACAGTGGTTGTGACTTCTCACAACCATTCCAGGTGAGCACATTCCCTTAATTTTACTCTGCAGTGTTACCACAGGTAAACACTATTGGTTTTTTTTTTTTCTCTTCTCCTTCCAGTACTCCTGTCTTAAAAGATCTGGAAGATGGAGGCTCGCATAAAGGAGCTTTGCGGAGTGACTGATACAATCCTTGCAGATATACAGACTATAAAGACCCGTTTTGCAAACCTACAGGACCTCACTAATCACAATTTGCAAGTATTTGGACAAACTACCCAGGATTTACGAGCCAGGATTGAGGTTCTAGAGGAACGAGTTCAGGCTCCTGCCATAACCCCGAGTTCTGGGATTCCCAAGTTACCCCCTTTTCATTTTGGCGGTGAACGTGAGAAATTCAGGGGATTTATTAACCAATACAATCTTTTTTTTTCTGCACATGCTTCACAATTTCCCACTGAACGATCTAAAGTGCTTACTATAATCATGTTGCTTACCAACAAGGCTTTGATGTGGGCAAACCCTCTGATTGAGACTGAGGATGAATGTTTGGATCATCTTGATGCTTTCATTTCAGCCATGGGGCAGGTGTTTGATGACCCCAATCGAGGTGCAACAGCTGAAGCAGCCATGTTAACTTTGCGCCAAGGTAAGCGCTCAGTAGCCGAATATGCCTTGGATTTCAGGAGATGGGCCCTCGATACCACTTGGGACAGTTCCGCCAAAAAATCTATTTTTCGAAAAGGGTTGTCTCCACTGATTAAGGATGAACTTGCTCGTGCCGACCCTCCCACTGCGTTAGGTGACTTTATTAACTACTGCATCCGCATTGATGCTCGTCTGACTGAACGCAGGCAAGAGAGATGGTTCGAAAGTAATCGCACTAACCTTTTCCTACCTCCCTCCTCAGCTAAGGAACCTTTGAGTAGGATCACACGGGAACCTGAACCTGAACCCATGCAGGTGTACTCTTTACAAAGACGGGTTAGTGATGCACGCAAAGAACATCGTTTAAAGGAAAATCTATGTTTCTACTGTGGTAAGTCAGGGCACTTCATTATAAACTGCCCCAGCCGTTCTCGTAAGACTACTGCAGCAGTCATTCACTGTGAGTGTTGCGAGAGGAGATCTGTCAGGTCCGAGCCTCAGGCTCCAGAGAGATCTGCAGCAACAGATATTGATTTCTCGGACTTAAACTCCGTCACTTCTGAGGACGATGACTGTGTAAACGCTGCAATTTTTCAAGTTTCCTCAGCGGTGTCCCAGCTGAGTTGTAAGAAAAACAATTCTCATTGCTTCCTTTCCATCAAACTCTGAGTTGACTCAGTCTGGGTGTCTAGCTCTGCTATGATCGACTCAGGGGCAAGTGGAAATTTTATGGATATCTCCTTTGCTCTGAAACAGGGGATACGTTCAGTGAAGAAGGCTACTCCAGTACAGATGGAGACTGTGGATGGCTCCCTGCTGACCTCTGGACCAGTGGATCAGGAAACGGAGCCTTTGAGGGTCCTTATGGGTAAAGATCATCAAGAGAAACTGTCCTTTATGCTTATCTCTTCTCCCCACTTTCCCATTATTCTAGGGCTACCATGGCTGCAGGCTCGAACCCTACCATTAACTGGGAGACCAAGGAATTACACTTTCCAGAGAAACAGATGAGTCCAGAAGTTTCAGCTTGCTCTGTTCCTAAAGGAACCATGTCAGTCCCTGAGCTACCAGCTGTATACCAGGACTATGTGGATTTATGTGACAAGAAGAACGCTGACCAGCTTCCCCCTCACCATCCATATGATTGTCCAATTGAATTATTGCCTGGAGCAGAGATACCTTTTGGTAAGATCTACCCCCTGGCGGGGCCCGAGCTAAAGGCTTTAAAGGATTACATAGACGAAAATCTAGCCAAGGGCTTCATACGCCCCTCTTCATCTCCTGCAGGTGCACCCATCTTCTTTGTGAAGAAGAAAGATGGATCTCTGAGACCCTGCGTAGACTATAGGGAACTCAATAAGGTTACTATTAGAAACCGTTATCCATTGCCTTTAATCCCTGAGTTATTGGAGAGAGTGCGGCATGCCAAAATTTTCTCTAAACTGGATCTCCGTGGGGCCTATAACTTGGTCCGTATTAGACCTGGGGATGAATGGAAGACTGCATTCAGGTCACGCTATGGACACTTTGAATATCTAGTTATGCCTTTTGGTCTGAGTACCGCCCCAGCCACTTTCCAACACTTGGTGAATGACATCTTCAGGGATCTCCTAGATACATTCGTGGTGATTTATTTGGATGATATTTTAATTTTTTCTAACTCCACAGAGGAACATCATGGACATGTGAGAATGGTCTTAGAACGTCTAAGACAAAACCATCTTTACATCAAACTTGAAAAGTGTGAATTCCATAGGACCGAAATTCAATTTCTGGGGTATGTACTGTCTACACAAGGAATTAGTATGGATGGAAGCAAGACCCAAGCCATCAAGGATTGGCCAATTCCTAGAAATGTGAAGGAGGTGCAGCGCTTCATCGGGTTTGCCAACTTCTATAGACGTTTCATTAGGAATTTCTCTGAGGTAGTGTCACCTATCACCCAACTTACCCGGAAAGAGTCTAGGTTCTCCTGGACCCCCCAAGCCCAGGAAGCATTTTCCCGTCTAAAGGATAAATGTACCACCGCACCTATCTTAGTACATCCGAACCCCGAACTTGCCTTCATAATAGAGGTAGATGCTTCAGACTGTGTCGTTGGAGCTATACTCTCTCAGAGAACAGGTGAGAAGAATGTCTTGCATCCCTGTGCCTTCTTTTCCCAGCAGTTGTCTTCGGCTGAGAGGAACTACGATGTGGGCAATAGAGAGTTGTTGGCCATTATTGCCGCCTTCAAAGAATGGAGACACCTTCTTCAGGGTGCTGCACAGCAAATAGTCGTCCTGACAGACCATCGTAACCTTGAATTTATCAGGTCGGCTAAGTGCCTGACTCCTCGCCAGGCTTGCTGGAATCTTTTCCTAAACCAATTTAATTTTGTCATTTCTTATAGACCAGGATCGCGCAATGGAAAGGCTGATGCACTCTCTAGGATTCATTCAGCAGAGACCCGTCCACTTACTCCTCCTAAGACTATTCTTCCTGACCCTAGATTCCTGGGAGTGATTCATAATCAAGACCTACTTAAGGACATCAAGGAAGCATACCATGCGGATTCCTTGTTGGCACAACCCCCAAGGGACGTAAGTCTTGTCTTTAAGAATGGTGTGTGGATTCAGGGACAACGTCTGTATATACCTGAAACAGTCAGATTGAGAGTATTGCAACTCATCCACGATTCCAAGATAGCCGGGCATAGAGGAATTCTAAAGACACAGGAATTTCTTTCTCGTTTCTTTTGGTGGCCCACTTACAGGAAAGATGTTTTAAACTATGTCACTTCATGTGAAATCTGTGCAAGATGCAAAACACCTCGCTCCTCACCAACTGGTCTGTTGCAACCCCTTCCCACCCCGTCCCGCCCGTGGGGATCCATTTCTATGGACTTCATTGTGGAGTTACCAACCTCTCAAGGGAAGAACACCATTCTAGTGGTGGTTGATCGTTTAACAAAGGCAGCTCATTTTATCCCTTGTGTCGGCTTACCCACTGCAAAACAGACATCAGATTTGATGATTAAGAATGTGTTTCGCTTACATGGAGTACCGGATGAGGTTATTTCGGATCGAGGGGTGCAATTCACTTCAAGGTTTTGGCAAAATTTCTGTGCCGCATTGGACATTAAAGTAAACCTTTCTTCTGCTTTTCATCCCCAGACTAATGGACAAACAGAACGAACCAATCAGACCCTGGAGCAGTATCTCCGCTGCTTTATCTGCCACCTACAGGATGATTGGGTGGATCTACTTCCACTGGCTGAGTTCTCTTATAACAACTCTCAGAGCGCCTCCACTAAGCAGTCTCCTTTTTACTCCAATTTAGGTTATCATCCTAACATTCTTCCTCGATTTCCCATAGAAACGCCCTTGCCAGCAGTGGCTGAAAGAATCACGTCTTTACAAAAGAATATGGATCTTCTAAAGGAAAATCTGGAATTGGCTCAGGAAAGGTACAAGAAAGCAGCAGATAAATTTCGTAAACCTGCACCAGCTTTCAAGGTAGGAGACTTGGTCTAGCTGTCAACCAGAAATCTTAAGTTAATGATTCCATCGTCTAAGTTGGGACATAAGTACATTGGACCCTATAAAATCAGTAAAATTATAAGTGCCGTTGCTTGTCGTCTTCAACTGCCAGAACTATGAGAATCCACCCTGTCTTTCATGTATCCCTACTAAAGGCTGCAACACCCAATACGTTTCCTGGACGTTCTTCTCCTTGCCCTGACCCAGTGCTAGTCGATGGTCAGGAAGAATTTGTGGTGGAAAGGATTTTAGATTCCAGGTTGTATAGAAATCAGTTACAATATTTGATTAAATGGCAGGGCTACCCAGTGGAGGACAACTCATGGGAACCAGTCAATAACGTTAATGCTCCTCGCTTGCTCCGCCAGTTTCATCAGAGGTACCCAGACAAGCCTGGTCTGAGGTCATCCGGAGGTTGTCCCTAAGGGGGGAGTAATGTAAGGTTCTTTGTACATGTTTCTTGAAACTCAGTTTTTCCGTCGGCCATTTTGCTTTCTGTCTTGCTGCAGCTATCTTGCCCTCAGTCAATATGGAGTTTCCAGCTTTCATGTTCCCGCCCTGATTCTCTCCCTCTTGCTTCTTAAGCAGCCTCAGTTGAGCAATCAGTGCTTCAGAATCAAGCCTGCATTGAGCCTGTGACCTGACTCCTGGAAAACCTTGGACTTTGTACTCCAGCTATTTCCTACTGAGGAACTTTGGAACACTTGTGGACTCTGGAAACCTGCTATTTGATAAATCCACGTTTGCATGGAATTACGGTAACAGAGAAGAGATCCTGAACCTGTTGTGGAGAGTTATTGCTGAGCTTAAGTTACTCTGGCCTGCTGTGTCTCCTGCTTCTGTACCTGCAAACTGTGTGACCATTTTTGCCACTTGTATGAAGTAATACAAGTCCTTCTATATCAAACCTGTGTCTCATGTGTTTTCCTCGCACCCAAGCACAAGACGCTATATGAACTGTACACCATACATTACAGGTCCTCACTGACCACAAGAACTTGATCTATCTCGAATCAGCCAAGCGACTGAGTCCTAGACAGGCCAGGTGGGCCTTGTTTTTCACGCGTTTTAATTTTGTGGTTTCCTTTCTTCCGGGCACTAAGAATGTTAAGGCGGATGCCCTCTTCAGGAGTTTCCTTGCCGATTCTCTTGATGTGACTGAGCCTACTACCATTCTAAATGAGGGTGTGGTTCTTTCCGCTATCTCACCCAATTTGAGACTTGCCCTGGAGGAATTTCAGGGGGATAAACCTGAACGGTGTCCTATAGGGAAATTGTATGTCCCCGACCAATGGAGGAGGAAAGTAATGTCTGAAATTCATTGCTTTGCGTTGTCTGGTCATCCCAGTATTTTTGGTACCAGAGATTTGGTGAGTGGGTCCTTTTGGTGGCCTACTTTGTCTCGTGATGTCAGGAATTTTGTGCAGTCCTGTGGGACTTGTTCTCGGTCCAAACCCTGTTCTCGCTCTAGTGGATTGTTAGCGCCACTGCCGTTGCCTAAGAGGCCGTGGAGCCATATCTCAATGGATTTTATTTCCGCCCTCCCTGTCTCTCAGAGAATGACTGTTATCTGGATGATCTGTGATAGATTTTCCAAGATGGTCCATCTTGTACCACTGCCAAAGTTGCCATCCTCTTCCGAGTTGGTGCCCTTGTTTTTTCAGCAGGTGGTTCGGTTACATGGCATTCCGGAGAACATTATGTCTGACAGAGGAGTCCAGTTTGTTTCCAGATTTTGGAGAGCCTTTTGTTCTAAACTGGGAATTCAGTTGTCCTACTCTGCGTTTCACCCTCAGACAAATGGGCAGACTGAGAGAACAAACCAGACTTTGGAAACTTATCTGAGATGTTTTGTGTCTGCTGATCAAGATGACTGGGTCTCTATTTTGCCCTTGGCTGAATTTGCTCTAAATAATAGGGCTAGTTCTGCCACTTTGATGTCCCCTTTCTTCTGCAACTTCAGGTTTCATCCTCGGTTTTCTTCAGGGCAGGTGGAGGCTTCTGCCTGTCCAGGTGTTGATTCCATGGTAGAGAGAATGCAGCAGATTTGGAATCAAGTAGTGGATAAGTTGTCTCTCTCTCAGGAGAAGGCCCAACGGTTTGCCAACCCGCATAGGACTGATGGTCCCCGGTTTAAAGTAGGTGACATGGTTTGGTTGTCCTCAAAAAATATTCCTATGAAGGTTGCGTCTCCAAAATTTAAGCCAAGGTTCATTGGACCTTATAAGATTTTGGAAATCCTTAATCCCATTTCTTTCCGTTTGGCTCTTCCTGGAACGTTTAAGATTCACAACGTTTTTCATAAATCTTTGTGAAAAGGTTTGTTGAGCCAGTGGTTCCTATGGCTTCTCCCCCTGATCCTTTATTGGTTGAGGGCAATCTAGAGTATGAAGTAGAAAAGGTATTGGATTCTCGTCTGGCTAGACAGAGACTCCAGTACTTGGTCAAGTGGAAAGGTTATGGTCAGGAGGATAATTCTTGGGTGTTTGCTTCTGACATTCATGCCGAGAAATTGGTTCGCACCTTTCTCCGGGCCCATCCTGATCGGCCTGGTGGCTCCAGTGAGGGTTCGGTGACCCTCCTCAAGGGGGGGTACTGTTGTGAACACCTTTAATCTGGCTTCTGAGGTTGGGCTGGATTGCAGACAGTATCCTTTTCTGTCCTGTTCTATCTAGACAGCCTGGGCCCCAGCATTTGCTTACTCTATTTTCTGTCTGTGTTTGTGCTTCATCTGCCTCACCGTCAATATATTTTTGGGGCTATCTATTCATTTGGGACTCTACTCCGGGGCAGTTAGCCTTCCCTTTCTCTCTGTAGGCTTAGATAACTCTTTGGCTGTGCCGAGGCGTCTAGGGCATTGTAGGTACGTCCCATGGCTAATTCTAGTTGTGTTGTCAGTTTAGGGTTCTGCAATCCGCTAGTTACCAACCTCTCTGGTGTCTGGTTGCCTAGTCTATGTTTTCCTGTTATCCTCCTCGGTTACCGAATCATAACAAGAATGGACCACAAAGTAACTGCGGGATGAGGAGCCCGGTGAAAAAGGCACTTCGATCTCTTTCCCTGAAACCGACTTCAGTCCAGACATGGAAATACACATCTAGTAGGTCGTCCACCCCCTTCTGGTTATCATGCCCGTGTACTCGCTAGTGGCCCACTCAACTAATTATTCTGCACTCACACTTTTGCTGATGTTCCCACAGTGGTTCATCCACTGGCTTCTTTACTTCTTCAGCCCCAGACTCTGGCTGATGTTTCCACAGTGACTCATTCACTGGCTTCTCTATTGCTGCCGATACCTTACACACTCTACTCTTAGTGTGTCAGCTACGCGGCTCAGGACCAGGGAGGTCCGAGCAGTAACAAGGTCCACCCTCAACCGACTATCTCCAGGAAATCCCTACCCTAGTTCCCTTCTCTACTTAACCCTCTGGTACAGGGGTCTCAAACTCGGCAGAGTAAATGGGCTGCACATAAAAAAAAATTTAAGCTGGCGGGCCGCATTCCTTTCAAACTTAATACAGTACAAAATTATTGTTAAACAATAATCCCATTCATGTAGTAATATGCCCCATCATGATCCCCTTCATGCAGAAATATGCCCCATCATTATCCCCTTCATGCAGAAATATACCCCATCATGATCCCATTCATGTAGAAGACTGGAGAAGAGCAAATGTTGTTCCTATCTTCAAAAAGGGGAAGAAGGTGGACCCAGGGAACTACAGGCCGGTGAGTCTGACTTCTATACCAGGAAAGATCTTTGAACAAATTATTAAAGAACATGTATGCAAGTACCTGGATAAGAATGAAGTGATTAAACAGAGTCAGCATGGGTTTGTAACTAATAAGTCATGTCAGACTAACTTAATTTCCTTCTATGACAGAATCACTGACTGGGTGGATCAGGGAAATGCTGTAGATATAGTATATCTTGACTTCAGCAAAGCATTTGACAAAGTATCTCACACAATCCTTATTGAAAAAATGACTAAGTATGGAATGGACAAGGCAACTGTTAGGTGGATTCATAACTGGCTTAGTGATCGGACCCAAAGAGTGGTTGTAAATGGCTGCACATCCAGTTGGAAGAATGTCTCAAGTGGGGTACCACAAGGCTCTGTTTTGGGCCCTGTATTGTTCAACATCTTTATCAATGATTTAGATGAAGGAATTGAGGGTAAACTGATCAAATTTGCTGATGACACAAAGCTAGGAGGGGTAGCTAATACTAGAGAAGAGAGAGAGAGGATTCAAAAAGATATACATAAACTGGAGCAGTGGGCAGCAACTAACAGAATGGATTTTAACAGGGAAAAATGCAAAGTACTACATCTGGGCAATAAAAATGAAAAAAGCATATACAAAATGGGAGGAATAGGGCTAAGTAACAGCACATGTGAAAAAGACTTGGGTATACTAATTGATCACAGACTTAACATGAGTCAACAGTGTGATGCAGCAGCAAAAAAGGCAAATGCAATTCTAGGATGTATCAACAGAAGCATACAGTCTAGATCACGTGAGGTCATTATTGCCCTCTATTCCTCTTTGGTCAGACCTCATCTGGAATACTGTGTCCAGTTTTGGGCACCACATTTTAAAAAAGACATCAACAAACTGGAGCAAGTTCAGAGAAGAGCCACCAGAATGGTGACCGGTCTGCAAACCATGTCCTATGAGGAACGGTTGCAGGAATTGGGAATGTTTAGCTTGCAAAAAAGAAGACTGAGAGGAGACTTAATAGCTGTCTACAAATATCTCAAGGGCTGTCACATTGTAGAAGGATCATCTTTATTCTCATTTGCGCAAGGAAAGACTAGAAGCAATGGGATGAAACTGAATGGGAGGAGACACAGATTAGATATTAGAAAAAACTTTTTGACAGTTAGGGTGATCAATGAGTGGAACAGGCTGCCACAAGAGGTGGTGAGTTCTCCTTCAATGGAAGTCTTCAAACAGAGGCTGGATAGACATCTGTCTGGGATGATTTAGAGAATCCTGCTTTGAGCAGGGGGTTGGACCAGATGACCCAGGAGGTCCCTTCCAACTCTACCATTCTATGATTCTATGATTCTATGCCCCATCATGATCCCATTCATGTAGAAATCTGCCCCATCATGATCCCCTTCATGCAGAAATGTAGAAATTCCACAACCTCCATCATTTCCTCCTCCCCATCACCCCATCATTGCCCTCTCCCCATCACCCCCATCATTGGCCCTCTCCCCATCACCGCCATCATTGGCCCTCTCCCCATCACTCCCTTCATTGGCCCTCTTACCATCACTTCCATTATTGGCCCTCTCCCCATCATTGGCCCTGTCCCATCACTGGCCCTCTCCCCATAACTCCCATCATTGGCTCTCTCCCAATCACTGGCCCTCTCCCCATCACCACCATCATTGGCCCTCTCCCCATCACTGGCCCTCTCCCCATCACTCCCATCATTGGCCTCTCCCCATCACTCCCATCATTGGTACTCTCCCAATCATTGGCCCTGTCCCCATCACTCTCATCATTGGCCTTCTCCCTATCATTGGCCCTGTCCCCATCACTCCCATCATTGGCCCTCTCACCATCACTCCCATCATTGGCCCTGTCCCCATCACTCCCATCATTGGTCATCTCTCAATCATTGGCCATCTCCCCATCACTCCCATCATTGGCCCTCTCCCCATCATTGACCCTGTCCCCATCACTGGCCCTCTCCCCATCACTCCCATCATTGGCCCTCTCCCCATCACTGGCCCTCTCCCATCACCGCCATCATTGGCCCTCTCACCATCACTTCCTTCATTGGCCCTCTCACCATCACTCCCATCATTGGCCCTGTCCCTATCACTCCCATTATTGGCCATCTCCCAATCATTGGCCCTCTCCCTATCACTCCCATCATTGGCCCTCTCCCCATCATTGGCCCTCTCCCCATCATTGGCCCTGTCCCCATCACTGGCCCTCTCCCCATCACTGCCATCACCTCTCTCCACAGCGGCCACACTCAGCACACACACAGACACACACACACACCAGACACACACACACACCCCACACACACACACACACACACCAAAGCAGCTTCACTGGCACAGCGGCCACACTCACCTCTCCGCCGGCAGCTTTCTTCTTCTCATTTCATCTCACACTCATCCTCATCATCTTTCAGCTCCGCGGCCGCGCCGCTCAATGTGTGAGAGGAAGATGCAGTCCGGCACAACGATGAGGCGAGGCGCACTCCTCCTCTCTTCTAGTGTGAGACATGTGGTGCACCGCAGGCCGCAGATGCCTGCCTCAGAGGCCGCATGTGGCCCACGGGCCGCGTGTTTGAGACCTCTGCTCTAGTGTCCTACAAGTGTGCTCTACTGTGAATGCGCTCAGTGTCCCCACCTTGTGTCCTTTTTATTAATTGCACTGCCCCCAACTTGTAAATCTCAACATGACAATAAACACATATATACAGATTACACAATATTCACAGATACGTACATGCGTGACATTCAAAAATGGCAAACAGTAATAACATTTACAGGGCTGGGCCCTGACCCCCTTACATATATGTGTGTGTGTGTTCTGTGTATATACATATGTAATCTGTATATATACATGTGCTCTATGTATATACATGTGTGAATGTGCTGTGTATATATGTATGTATGTCCTCTGTATATATACATGTGCTCTATGTATATACATGTATGTGTCAGGGACACCGCACTGCACTTGCTCACTGAGCCAGTGCGTGTGTCCTTAGTGAACAAACTATGCCCAAAGATACCTGTAGCAGAGCCGCAGCAGAGATGACGTGTGTTTCTCAGTAACAGGACCTTCCACATGTGACTGCTAGTGGGCGGAGCCGGCCACACGTCTCTCAGAGTCAGCAGTAGCAGATAGAGAATGCTTCAGAGCAAAGGACCTGCAGGCACGTGACTGCTAGTGGGCGTGGCCTAAGCTCCAGAGAGCTATGAGGTGAAGGAAAACTCCTAGAAGGGTAACTACGGGACACAGTTACCAAGGGGCATTATACCGAACGGATAATCAGAACATAGCCAAGGGGTCATACACATAGAGGGCGACGAAGTACAAGAGGAGCAGGCAGAGCGAAGTCAGAACGTAGCCAAGGGTCATACACGTAGAGAGCGACGAAGTACAAGAGGAGCAGGCAGAGCGGAGTCAGAACGTAGCCAAGGGTCATACACATAGAGGGCAGCAGAGTACAAAAGGGACAGGCAAAACTCAAAACAGGGACACAGCCAAATCAGAACCAGACAAACAAGAACGCAGCACAGGCACAAAGCACTGGCACAAGCACAACAGGGTCACACACACTCGGCCAAGGGTCAGAGTATAAGCGACAGAGGATGGCCCCACAATGAAGCTATAAAAAGCCTCCCAGAATCCCAGAGTGAGGTCATCCAGTTAACCCTAAAACCACCTAATCCCAGAAACTCAGCAGACCATGACAGTATGTGCTCCTTGTATATGCATGTGTGTATGTGCTCTGTGTATAAACATGCGTGTGTTCCTTATATATACATGTGTGTATGTGCTCTGTGTATATACATGTGTGTATGTGCTCTGTGTATATACATGTATATATGTGCTGTGTGTATATACATGTATATATGTGCTCTGTGTATAAACATGTATATATGTGCTCTGTGTATAAACATGTATGTGCTCCTTGTATATACATGTGTGTATGTGCTCTGTGTATATACATGTGTGTATGTGCTCTGTGTATATACATGTATATATGTGCTCTGTGTATATACATGTATATATGTGCTCTGTGTATAAACATGTATGTATGTGCTCCTTGTATATACATGTGTATATGTGCTCTGTGTATAAACATGCGTGTGTATGTATTATATGTATATACATGTATGTGCTCTGTGTATATACATGTATATATGTGCTCTGTGTATAAACATGTATATATGTGCTCTGTGTATATGTATGTGCTCCTTGTATATACATGTGTATATGTGCTCTGTGTATAAACATGCGTGTGTATGTATTATGTGTATATACATGTATGTGCTCTGTGTATATACATGTATATATGTGCTCTGTGTATAAACATGTATATATGTACGCTGTGTATATGTATGTGCTCCTTGTATATACATGTGTGTATGTGCTCTGTGTATATACATGTATATATGTGCTCTGTGTATAAACATGTATGTATGTGCTCTGTGTATATATCATGTATATATGTGCTCTGTGTATAAACATGTATATATGTGCGCTGTGTATATGTATGTGCTCCTTGTATATACATGTGTGTATGTGCTCTGTGTATATACATGTATATATGTGCTCTGTGTATATGTATGTGCTCCCTGTATATACATGTATGTATGTGCTCTGTGTATATACATGTATATATGTGCTCTGTGTATATGTATGTGCTCCCTGTATATACATGTATGTATGTGCTCTGTGTATATACATGTATATATGTGCTCTGTGTATAAACATGTATATATGTGCGCTGTGTATATGTATGTGCTCCTTGTATATACATGTGTGTATGTGCTCTGTGTATATACATGTTGTGGTACACCAAAGGGGATCCTGCTGGATGGGAGATATATTTCTTCTAGCAGACTGAAGTTTGCTCAGGATTTTCCATGATCACAGGACCTGTGATGAGGTCATAGTCACGTGATCAGGTCAGCTGATGTGTACCTCACCTGAGGGTGTGGACTAGGCCTATAAAACAAGGAGCTGTTGTAGTTGGTGGGTGTGGAGGGAAGGAGTTTGGCTGGAGTCAGCCTGGAAGATTGTTTTTGTTACAGTGTGTCAGTGTGCACCAGGAAGCGAGTACCAGACCACCCGGAATGGCACCTGGCGGTCTCTGCGGACCTGCAGCCGCTTAGTTAAGCCTGTCCCAAGCAGGGGTGAGTCTGGGACCAGTGGTTCTCCAAACTGGAGTGATTTATGTTCTGTTTTGATTTTGTTATCTGGACTTTTTGTTGAACACGTTATTAAAACCACTGAATTTTGAACTAAAAGCCTGTGTGTATGCCTCATTACTGCGGCCCGGCCTCTGCCTACCAGAGCGGATCCCTACAATTGGTGGAGAATGCGAGCAACGCAGTGAGGTCAGGCTGTTTTTTTTTCCTGCATGACAGTAAATGTCCTGGGTGAAGAAAGTGACGCAAAACCGGTGGATAACTGTCGAAGATGGAGAGCACAGTAAAAATGCTGGTGGAGGCCATGCGACAGCAACAGCAGGCTACACAGCAGCAACAGCAGGCTATGCAGCAGCAGCAGGCTATACAGCAGCAGGCTATGGAGCGGCAGCAGGCTATACAGCAGCAGACTATGGAGCAGCAGCAGATATTTAATCGACAGCAACAGGAAACCAACAGTCTACTGATGCAGCACATCACAGCGTCGCAGACAGCAGGAGCTGCCCCGGGACGTCAGGATGTCCGGAAAGTGGTACGCACAGCGATTCCGAAAATGGAAAGTCAGATGACGTCGAGGTGTACCTGGAGATGTTTGAAGGCGTGGCTGAGAGAGGGAGAGACTACCCCGGGACCAGTGGGCCGAGATCGTGGCTCCGTTTTTGGCTCCCGGACCCGCGAAAGCCTATAGAGACCTACCCCCGAGCACCAGAGGGACTACGAGATCGTCAAGGGTGAGATACTCGCACGTCTTGGGTAAATGTGTTAGTCGGGCCCAGCGGGTACACCAGTGGAAGTTTTTCCCCTTCCGAGCCAGCTCGGTCCCAGTATTATGACTTAATACACTGATAGAAAAGTGGTTGCAGCCGGAAGTGTTATCACCCGCGCTATGCTGGATCGTATAGTGACTGATAAATTCTGGAGAACTTTGCCCCACAACCTTCAAACATGGGTTGGACAGGCAGCCCCTACTGATGGTCTCCAAATGGTAGACCTCATTGAAAGATATGGGGCTACCAAGGAGATACAGGGAGAGACTACCCGGAAGGTAATGAGTAAATTCCCCAAACCTTCACCCACAGCTTGGCGAGCAGAGACTCAGAGGGCCACCAGGACGGGTCGGGGAACGAAAGGGGCCCCATAATCTGTTGGCGGTGCCAAGAACCAGGACATGTGAGAGCTGATTGCCCCCACCTGACTGAGCCATGGACACAAACTATGGGTACTATCAGTCTCACTATGCCGAACAATGTGTGCAGTGGGTAAACCAGAGGGACCCAATATGAATCATTTGTGTAAAGTGGAGGTGGAGGGTAACCCTGCTGTGGCTCTACTGGACTCAGGGGAGTCTCGTGACCTAATACGAGCCAGCCACGTCCAAATCAGCGAGTATACTGGTCGGAAGATGGGTGTGTTGTGTATACATGGGGACCTAAAAATTTCCTACCGCCCTGGTGATGATAAACACGCCAGCGGGGAGGAGGTCCCACGAGGTGGGGGTGGTGGTTAATTTGCATTATGAGGTAATAATGGGGAGAGATTTTCCGTTATTTTCTGTGCTTTGGCCTGTAATTACCCCCCCCACAGAACAGTCATCGGCACCAGTGGCAAACAGGTTGCATTCTCCAGAAATCGGGCATGAACCTGGTGGCCCAGAGGAAGATGTGCTGGCGGTAGGAGTACCTTTGCCTTCGGTGGAGGAGGAAAACCCCTCTCCTATAGAAGTGTTAGCTGGGAGATGGAATATTTGCCACCGGGACCAGAATTGTCAGACTTAAATGTGGCAGGTGACAATGTTGGTACGGCGCAACTCCGGGACCCTACGTTGACTCGAGCCCGGGAAAATGTACTGGTTGTCAATGGTGAACCCCAACACCCGGGGCAGCTACAGTATTTCCCCGATTCGAGCTGAACCAAGATTTGCTGTATCGGGTTGAAATAATACATGGGAAGTTGTCGAGCAATTGCTGGTACCGCAGTCATATCGGAGGTTGGTAATGGACTTAGCGCATGTACTAGGGGGACATTTGGGGCCAAAAGAAAAACCCTAGACAGAATTCTACAACGGTTTTACTGGCTAGGGGTCTATGAAGAATTAAAACGGTATTGTAACTCTTGTCCCGTGTGCCAGGTAACCAGTCCGCAGCCTCATTTTCGGAGTCCCTTGGTGCCATTACCAATTATAGAGGTACCGTTTGAGAGAATAGCCATGGATCTGGTGGGGCCGGTTAATAAATCAGCAAGGGGTCACCAACACATCCTCGTAGTTCTAGATTACGCTACCAGGTATCCTGAGGCTATTCCCCTGCGACCACCTCGGCCAAACTGATCGCAAAAGAACTCATGGGTATGTTCTCTCGGGTGGGAATCCCTCAAGAAATCTTAACAGATCAGGGGACCCCCTTTATGTCAAAAATCATGAAGGAACTCTGCCACTTGTTAAGTGTTAAACAGTTGCGCACATCGGTCTATCATCCCCAAACAGACGGTTTAGTAGAAAGGTTCAATAAAACCCTGAAGAATATGTTGAAAAAAAGCAGTCTCTAAAGATGGTAAGGACTGGGATCTCTTGTTGCCATACCTGATGTTTGCAGTGCGGGAGGTGCCCAGGCATCTACGGGGTTCTCGCCCTTTGAACTATTATATGGCAGACATCCCCGTGGCTTACTCGATATAGCTAAAGAGGCCTGGGAAAACCATCCAACTCCCACAAAAGTGTGATAGAACATTTTGGCCAAAATGCAAGAGAGAATGGAGACAGTCCTACCATTAGTCCGAGAACATATGGAAGCAGCACAAAGGTCACAGAGGCAGGTCTATAACCGGGAGGCACGGGTAAGGTCCTTTAGCCCTGGGGATCGGGTGTTGGTACTTGTGCCTACAGTGGATAGTAAGTTTCCTTGCAGGTGGCAGGGACCCTACGAGATTATAGAGAAGGTGGGACCAGTAAACTATAAAGTACACCAACCAGGGCGGAGAAAGCCAGAACAGGTATACCATGTGGAATCTGCTCAAACCATGGAAAGACAGAGACCCGCTTGGTGAGGATTGTCCACGGCCTGCATTTCCAGTAGAGATGGCTTCTTTGCCTCAGGAGAGGCAAGAGAAGTCCTCTCCGCCGTCAAAATAGCAGACACTTTGGTCGCCCAGACAAGTTCAGGAAGTCAGAGAGTTTGTTAGCCGAAATACCGATGTTTTTTCGGAACTTCCTGGTCGTACCTCCCTGATCCAACATGACATTGTCACGGAGCGCAGGCCAAGTCGATTAAAGCCATATCGGGTGGCCTGAGGCCCGGCGACAAGCCATCTCGGAAGAGGTCAAGAAGATGCTGCAGTTAGGGGTCATTGAAGAGTCCCAGAGTGAGTGGGCCAGCCCAATAGTCCTAATACCAAAGCCAGATGGGACACTAAGGTTCTGTAATGACTTCAGAAACTGAATGAAATTTCTAAGTTTGAGCCTACCCCCTGCCCCGGGTCTATGAGTTAATAGAGCGGTTTGGGCAGGCCTGGTATTTTTCAGTCATTGACCTCACAAAAGGGTATTGGCAGGTGCCCCTAACAAAGCAGCGAGAGAGAAAACGGCTTTTGTAAACCCGAGGGACTGTTCCAGTATATAGTCCTACCCTTCGGGTTGCATGGCGCTCCAGCGACATTCCAGAGGTCAATGGACGTTGTTCTTCGTCCTCATCGCCGATATGCCGCGGCCTATCTGGACGATATTGTGGTGTACAGTACAGACTGGGAAAGTCACTTAGCCAAGGTACAGGCGGTGATAGATTCTCTGAGACAAGCAGGGCTGCCCAACCCAAAGAAAGTGTTCCATAGGGTTGGAGGAAAGCTCGGTACATGGGGTATGTGATTGGGGAGGGTTATCAAACCCCAAATAAACAAAGTGGAGGCATCCAAAAACTGGCCCCGTCCCCTCACCACAAAACAAGTGAAAGGGTTTTTGGGTTAGTGGGATATTACCCGCGGTTTATTCCCCAAATTTTTCAACCCTGTCGGCATCGTTAACTGACTGCCTAAAAGGGAGGAAGTCAGTAATGGTGCGATGGAATGATCAGCTTGAAGAAGCGTTTGTAAAACTAAAAGGGGCACTGTGTGGGTCACCAGTTCTGATCAACACCCGACTTCAAAAGAGAATTTATTGTCCAGACTGATGCGTCAGAGGTAGGTCTGGGTGCCGTGTTGTCTAGGAGGTTTAAAGGGGGGAGCATCCTATTAGTTTCCTGAGTCGAAAGCTTACTCCAGCTGAAACCAGATACAGATTTTTAGAGAGAGAGTGCCTGGCCATCAAGTGGGCACTGGAGTCATTGCGCTACTATCTGTTGGGGAAAAAGTTTCGGTGGTAATGATCATTCCCTTAAATTGGTGAGTTAGCCAAAGAGAGAAAATGCCGAGTCCAGGGGGGTTTCTGTCTCTGCAAAATTTCAAATTTTCAGTAAAACATCGGGCAGGCAAATTACAGGGGAAGCAGATGCATGTCCAGGTTCTTTTTGTATGTGTCCACCCTCTAAGTTAAAAACAAGGAGGGGGGGTATGTGGTACCCCGGGGGGATCTTGCTGGATGGGGATATATTTCTTTAGCAGACTGAAGTTTGCTCAGGATTTTCCATGATTCAAGGA
Organism: Oophaga sylvatica; assembly: GCA_033576555.1. Taxonomy (NCBI): domain Eukaryota; kingdom Metazoa; phylum Chordata; class Amphibia; order Anura; family Dendrobatidae; genus Oophaga; species Oophaga sylvatica. Next base: position 231,881 of record JARQOD010000086.1, read on the forward strand.
CCTGTGAGAGGTCTAGTCCGTGGTCAGGTCAGCTGATGTGTACCTCACCTGGGGTGTGGACAGCCTATAAAACAAGGAGGTTGTAGTTGGTGGGTGTGGAAGGAGGAGTTTGGGGAGTCAGCCTGGAAGATTGTTTTTGTTACGTGTGCAGTCTGCACCAGGAAGGGGAGTACCAGACACCCGGAATGGCACCTGGCGGTCTTGCGGACCTGCAGCCGCTTAGTTAAGTCCGTCCCAAGCAGGGGTGAGTCTGGGACCAGTGGTTCTCCAAACTGGAGTGTTTGTTTGTTTTGATTTTGTTATCTGGACTTTTTGTTTGAAACACGTTATTAAAACCATGAATTTGAACTAAAAGCCTGTGTGTAGCCTCATTACTGCGGCCCGGCCTTGCCTACCCGAGGGATCCATAAAATGTATTATGTTCTTGTGTATATACAGTTAGGTCCATAATATATTTTGGCAGGCAACATTTATCTAATTTTGGTTCTAGACATTCACAATGAATTTGAAAAAAAAAATCAGATGCATTGAAGTTCAGGACTTTCAGCTTTCTTTGAGGGTTCCACATTAAAATTGGAGGGAGGGTTTAGGAGTTTCAGCTCCTTAAATGTGCCACCCTGTTTTTAAAGGGACCAAAAGAAATTTGGAAGTGAAATAATTTTTAAATAAAATGTTCTTTTAGTACTTGGGTTTTGGGGAAAACCATTTGTTAGCAATGAGGGCCCTGAAGTTTGAGTCATGGACATCAAGACACTGTGTTTCCTTCTTTTTGATGCTTCCAGGCCTTCACCGCGGTGGTTTTCATTGTTGTTTGTTTGGGGCCTTTTGTCTGAAGTTTAGTCTTTAACAAGTGAAATGCAGTTCAATTGGGTTGAGATCGGTGACTGATTGGCCATTCAAGAATATTCCATTCTTTGCTTTAATAAACTCCTGGGTTGCTTTTGGGTTTTGTTTGGGTCATTGTCCATTGTAGTATGAAACGAAGACCAATCAGTTTGGGTTGCTTTTTGGGTGGATTGAGAACAGTATGGTCTGAAGCCTCAGAATTCATTCGGCGTTTCTGTCTGTGTCACATCATCATAAACACAAATGACCAGGCCCCTGGCAGCCATGCATGCCCAAGCCATACACTGCTTCCGCATGTTTTACAGATGATGTGGTATGCTTTGGATCTTTGGGTGTACCACGCCTTCGCCTACTTTTCTCTTTCCTCATTCTAGTAGAGGTTGATCTTTGGGTTTTACTGTCCACCAGAAGTTCTTCCCGAATGTGCTGGCTTTTTTAGATGTTTTTTAGCAAAGTCCAGCCTAGCCTTTTTATTCTTGATGCTTTGAGTGGCTTGCACCGTGCAGTGAACCTCTGTATTTAATTTATGCAGTCTTCTCTTTATGTAATTTGGATATTGATACGCCTACCAATGGCGCCGCTATAATGAGGCGACTTGGCCTGTTTCTCAGGCGGCGGCAGCCCGGGGGCGGAAAAAGGGAAAATAAACGTGGTGTGGTCTCCTTAATCCCTCACCACCCCCAGTCATACCCATCCAAGACAGAAGACACAGTCGTTTAAACTGCCGCTGGGTGGTCTGCGCAAGGTGCTGCGCTTCCGAAACCAGGTCGGTGACTCAGACTAGTTATTAATGCATTACAACTGAAAATCTGTGTGTTAGAACTGTGGGGACTTGGAAAACATGATCTTCCCGACAGGACCCGACTCCCCCTCCTTGCATTGAGTGGGCACTTCCGCAGCAAAACCGCGATTAAAAAAGATCTGCGGGTTTTGCTGCGGGGGAAACCGCTGAGTTCGGGAGGAGGGAAGTGTGTGGGCAGTGCATGGGCATGTTGTGTGCGGCACTATGTTGTGGGTGGTGCGTGGCGGTATAGTGGTGGCGCCGCTTTTTAAAGAGGCGATTGAGCCTCTGTCTTTAGGTGGCGGCAGCGAGGGGGCGGCAAAGGGGAGCGCAGATCCGGGCCCGTCGGCCCCCGACACTGAACTGACAGTTCAGTGCCGGGGGCCCTTTAATCGCGGGCGGAATGCAGCACAGGCCCTTTATTTCGGGCACATATGCAGCACAGGGCGTGATCTTTCACGCCGCCTGGGCCTGAGACGTCACGCCGCCTGTGCCAGGAGAAGACGGAGTTGAGCACGCTTCTTCAGAGCTGCAGGGGAGATAGGTGAGTACTGGCTTTTTTTTTTAAACGCGGGCCGGCCTATGGGGGGGATTCTGCTGCTTTTTTGGGGGTTTATTCGGCTTTGGGGGATTTGCTGGTATGGGGGATTCTGCTGCTTATGGGGGATTATTTGGTTTTGGGGGGTTATGCTGGCTAGGGGGGATTATGTGGCTATTGGGGATTATGTGGCTTGGGGGGATTAGCTGGCTATGGGGGTTATGCTGGCTATTGGGGGATTATGCTGGCTATTGGGGGTTATGTGGCTATTGGGGGATTATGCTGGCTATTGGGGGTTTTGCTGGTTGGGGGATTAGCTGGCTATGGGGGACTATGTGGTATGGGGTATTATGCTGCTATGGGGGATTTGCTGCGTATTGGGGGATTATGTGCGAAATTGGGGCCTATGCTGCGTTTGGGGCCCTATGCTGCGATTGGGGCCTATGCTGGTTTTGGGGACCTATGTGCGTATTGGGGAAACCTATTGCTGCCTATTGGGACCTATGCTGCGTATTGGGGACCTTGTGCATTATTGGGGACTATGCTGCCTTTTGAGGACTTGTGCGTAGGGGGGACCTTGCTGCGTATTGGGGACCTATGCTGCTATTGGGGACCTATGCTGCCTATTGGGGACCTATGCTGTCTTTGGGGGACATATGCTGTCTATGGAAATTTGTGCAATTGGGGGACTATGCTGCAATTGAGGACAATGCTGTTATTGGGACATATGTGCCTATTGGGGACTTGCTGATATGGGCATTTTGTCTATTGGGGACTATGCGCCTATTGAGGAATATGCGTCTATTGAGGACATATGCTGCCTATTGGGGACCTATGCTGCCTATTGAGGACATTGTGTCTATTGGGGACTATGTCCTATTGAGGAATATGCTGTTATTGGGAATAGCTGCTCTATTGGGGACCTATGCTTTTCTATTGAGGACTATGTGCCTATTGGGGACTCGTCCCTATTGAGGACTATGTGTCTATTGAGGAATGCTGTTTTGAGGACATATGCTGCCTATTGAGGACATATGCTGCCTATTGGGGCCAGCTGCCTTTGGGCTTTACCTGCCTATTGGGACTCTCGCACCCACCAGTCTGGCCTGAGCTAAAGGGAGTTGCGCCACTATGTGCATGATGAGGATGAAATGATATGGATTGGCAAGGCTGCAGTGATGGGCAGTGCAGGCTGTATGTCGTGTGGGCAGTTTATTGCTGGTTTTATGGTTTTTATAGCACTTTTATATATATTGGTATTTTACTAATAGCAATTTTGGAATCCCTAGGAAATAAAGTATCAAGAAAGAAAAAAATTGTACTTGGGACAAATATGGAAACCGAAATTGCCATCTCATTAGCCAAAGCGAAAAGCCCGGCCCCAAATCCCGAAAACCCGTAAATTTTGGTTTTTTAAATTTTCTTGTTCTTTTTTTAGGATTGTATTTTTCCTGTTTTTTTTTCTTTAAAAAGAGTGTAGTTTTGGTGTATACAGGGTTAAAAACCCTGTGTGCGGTTAAGGTGTGATATGGGTTTACAGGGGGTACCCCGGTGCGGTTTAGAGTGTAGTTTTGGTGTATAAGGTATACAATCGTGTGCGGTATATAGATGCAGTGTATGGTTATTAAGGTCATACACATCGTGTGGGTAATTTTGAGTGTAGTATATGGTGGTTAAAGGGTATACACATGTGTGGGTTTTTAGAGTGTGTATTGGTGTATCAGGGGCTACACTCGTGTGGGTATTATAGTGTAGTATTTTGTGTTTTGGGTTAACATCGTGGCGTTTAAGGTTTTTGTGATGGTGTTACAGGGTCATAACATGTGTGCGGTATATAGAGTGTAGTATTGGTGTTTTACAGGTATACACATAGTGTGCGGTTTATAGTGTAGTTTGGTGTATACAGGGTCATACATGTGTGCGGTATATAGAGTGTGTGTATGGTGTATACAGGGTTACACATCGTGTGCGGTTATAGAGTGTAGATATGGTGTATCAGGGTATACACATGTGTGCGGTTTAGAGTGTAGTATATGGTGTATAAGGGTATACACTCGTGTGCGGTATTAGAGTGTAGTATATGGTGTATACAGGTCATAAC